>QEPC01001524.1:6332942-6361921 GCA_003113815.1 Sphenodon punctatus
GCTGGGGGGTGGGCTCGCCTCTGGGTCTTTTTTTAAACAAAAATCCAGGCTGGGCAGGGTGGGTGGGGGGTGTCCCCCCTTCCACCCGCGCAGCCTGGACTCGGGGAGGGTTTGTTTTTTTTAAACTCTTTTGCTGGAGCTTTAAGTTTTTACATTGCAGCCATTTTTAAATGGCTGCAATGTAAAAAAATCCGGTACCCGGACCGGATTACCGGGTCGAATCCGATAATGCTGGTACGCCCGGTACCGGCATTATCGGATACCGGATTTACTGGTTTTCCCGCCCCTACCATTAAGTGTTGATATCAGGGCCACAAACAGCTTTACCTACCCTAGACAATGAAAGCACGAAACCTCAAATTCCTGTTTCCCACAAACCAACAGTGTTGCAATATCTATTTGACAAGCTGTATGTAAGAGATGTTCATACAGGCTATTTCCACTGGAATTAAAATGCAGTTTCACAGATTTTTCTTCCCTCATTGGTTTTACTGTAGAGGCTTTGTTAAAAATTGAACACCCCTAAATTTAAAGTGAGGTCTGACCTGATGTTTTTCCAATGTATCAACAAGCTTTCCTAGATTCCTTTCATGATGCTTGTTCTAATCAAACAGGAACCACTGAAGTTAGGCTAAAATCCCTCTTACGCTCAATCCACGTTTACTATTTCCAGAAAGATAGCCAGGCACCAAAATAAGTTATGTAGCATCGCATCACTGTCAGATTCCAAAGTAGTAGGTCTAAAGCAACAAGTCCATAAGAACGTAAGAAGTGCCATACTGGGTCAGACCATTGGTCCATCGAGCCCAGCATCCTGTCTCGGACAGTGGCCAGTCACGGGGGCCTGGGAGAAGCACCCAACAGGTCACCATGCTATCCATTCCCTGTGGGTCATCCCCAGGCTTCTGACAGCAAAGGGTTTTATTCCCCAATCCTATCTGGCTAATAGCTGCTAATGGACCTATCTTCCAGAAACTTGTCCAAACCTCTTTCACACTCAGTTATACTGCTGGCCTTGACCACCTCCCCTGGCAGTAAACTGTAAGCAGAGTGAAAAAATACTTTCCTTTGTTGTTTTTACTCTGCCACCTGTGAGTTTCATGGAGTGTCCCCTAGTTTTAGTACTAGTTGAGAGGGTAAATAAACGTTCCCTGTTTACAAGTTCCATCCCACTCATGATTTTATAGACCTCTATCATATCTCCTCTCAGCCATCTCTTTTCCAAGCTGAAGAGCCCCAAACTATCAAGCCTCTCCTCATAAGGGTGCTATTCCATACCCTGGATCATTTTTGTTGCCCTTCTCTGTACCTTTTCTAGTTCTGCTATGTCTTTTCTGAGATGGGGCGACCAGAACTGCACACAATATTCAAGGTGCGGACGCACCATTGATTTGTATAGAGGCATTATGACATCCTCAGTTTTATTCTCTATTCCCTTGCGAATAATTCCTAACATTCTATTTGCTTTTTTGACCGCTGCGGCACACTGGGCTGAGGATTTCAGTGTATTATCCACAATCACTCCCAGATCCTTTTCCTGAGTGGTAACTCCTAGCTTAGTACCCAGCATTGTGTACTCAAAATTTGGATTATTTTTCCCAAAGTGCATCACTTTGCACTTGTCCACATTAAATCTCATCTGCCATTTAGATGCCCAGGCACCCAGTCTTGTAAGATCTTGCTGCAGCTCCTCACAGGCTGCTGGTGTTTGGACCCCTATAGTCCAGTTCTATAGGGGTTTCGGTTTTCCTCGCATTACCTCGTCACAGCAGTGCATCCGGGCCATAGCTTCAGACAGTCGGATCATGCTCTCCAGCTGCCTGACTGTGATTCTCCAGGATGACTTTGTAACCCCCGAGCCATCCCTCTGGCGGAGACGTTTATACTGCTCAACTATGAACTCCTCGGACTCTTTAGAAATCTGTTGATGTAAGAAGGGTACATTGTTTGCTTATTTACAAAAACAGTCCAGGAGTCCCGCTTGCCATCGGCAGAATTTCTGAATTTTCCCATGTGTCGGTGCCCACCAGCCATTTTATATCTAGCTAATCCACAAAGGTCTTGATTCAGCATTGTGTTCACTTTTAAAAGCTCTCCAAGCGCAGGAGCTTGCCACAGGGCAATGAGGGAATGAGAAAAAACTCAGCTCAAACACAGTTTAACTCCCTGCTGACTGATTAAGCAACAAGACCTCAGCATACAAAAAAACCAGAATCACTATTAAATAAGGCGGTGACTACTCTCCCCATAGTCTGGAAATACAAAAACCACATCAGACTTCGCTGAAGCTCTCAAGCCACTTAATATAGTACATGCCATTTACTGAGAGCAGAGGGAGGCATTTCATATTCCAGTGACATGTTTCAGTACGATCCAAAATAGTCTTCCAGCTCCAAATCATACAATGAATTAACCACTGCATTGTTACATCCGTTGGAGTTTCTCTCTGCATCCTGTTTTCCTTGAACAGAAAGAAGTAGTTCCAGCTGCTTACTCCCTCCTGTACTATAAGATATGGCCTGAAAAGTAAAGTTACCTTTGGTTTAAACTGTCTTGCAAACAACAGGTACCTTCGGATATCATCTAGAGAATAAATACGATCAATCGATTCTTCTATTCTGGAATGCAGATCCACTATACGCCTAGCAATGGCATAATCTGTAACCTGAACAGCAGGAGTCTTGTTAGAACATTCTCAAACGGCAGCAACTTCCATTCGATAGAAGATACAACATGACAATACAGACACATCAGCTCAAAATACAACAGGGATGGTACTGCCCTCTTTGCAGCTTGCCTTTCAATAGACAATACTGGGACGCCCCCAACATTTTTAAAAGGAGGGAGGGGAATGCAAGGAAGAGATGGCAAAATAAAAGGGAACAGGTCCCAAGGCCTATAGGAATATTTGGGAATATTGGTTTAATTGAGCTAATGGGACTATCGCTGTGAGGGAATGCTGAGCTCTTCTTTTCATCTTCCCAATCTCGATTTGAGAATTTATCTTTGGGAAGGGATTAGTGAGAGTTATTGAGCCAACACAAGGTAGATACCATAGGGACTAAATGGCAGCCATCTTGCTTCTCACAGCCAGCTATGATGCACGAGTTAGATCTCGGATTGAATATTTTAAAAGCATCCTCTCATTCAGCAGACAAGTACATGCCTGGATCTACAGTCTTGCATCTCTGCAGAGTCCAAAAGCAGCACAAAGCATTACCGAGCCTGCATTTACCTCATTGCATTCATCCACGAGAATGAAGAAAAGATCAAATCTGGACATGATGGGAGCCGACAGGTTGATATTCTGCTTCAGTGATTTTGCTCTGTCATAGCGCCCACTAACCGGGTTTGCTGCTGCCAAAATGGAGGTCCTGGCATTCAGAGTAGCCTGACAGTAAAAAAGAAAAGTTGCAAAAAGCCTTAGCATATGGCTTGTCAGTGGTATTTACTGAAGAATTTCAACAAGTTACGTGGCTATGTGGAGGCTGTTTGGTAAAAGGAATCCCTTCCTGTTGGCAAGCATAGTATTTAGCTGTCTATTTAATAATGCACTGTTTTGAGGACACATGGGGATGTGTTAAAACATGAGTTCCAGTCTCTGTCCTAGTGCAACATCCATAGAAATCAACAAGAGTAGTGGAATGGTTAGTACTACTTTGCCCTGGTTCACATTTTAATTGTTACCACACAAAAGTCTGAAATATTGTGGCTAGTACTTTCCAGTTACAACTTAATACACAGTAGATTTTTCAGTTTTAAAGCTAAGGAAACTGAGGCACGGAGCCCAAGATCACAGTGACTTAACAGCAAAGATCATCACAGGAATATTTTCCAGTACATCACAGCCAGGAAACCTGCTAGAGAGGCAGCTGGTTCACTAGATGATCAAGGAATAAAAGGGGCACTCAAAGACAACAAGGCCATTGCAATAAACTCAATTAGCTTTTTGCATCAGTTTTTACCGTGGAGGATGTTGGGGAGCTACCTACACCATAACTATTTTTTGTTGGTGATGAATCCAAGGAATGATCTGAAAATTAGTGTCACGCCAGAAGAGGTATGTAAGAGCTCAGTATGTGGCAGCAGTCAAGAAGGCAAACCGAATGCTAGGCATTATTGCAAAAGGAATAGAGAATAAAAAGGAAAGTATAATGCTGCTGTTTAAATCTTTGGTATGACCCCACCTTGAATAGTGTGTGCAGTTCTGGTTGCCCCATCTTAAAGAAAGATATAATAGAAGTGGAAAAGGTTCAGAGAAGGGCAACAAGGATATAGAAGAGATGGATCAAATTCAATATGAGGAGAGACTCAACAGGCTGTTTAGCTTGGAGAAGAGGCAGTTAACGGGGGACAATGAAGAAGTTTATAAATCATGAGTGGTATGGAGAAAGTAAATAGGGAACTGTTTGCCCTTTCCCACAATAAGAGACCAAGGTTCTCTGAAGTTAAATGGCAGATTTAAAACAAACAAAAGTACTTTTTCACGCAGTGGACAATACAGTTGTGGAACTCATTGCTAGAGTAGGCTGTGAAAGTCAGCAGCATAACTAACTTCAAATGGAAACTGGACAAATTCTTGATAGAGCTATAAATGCCTACTAGTTGGGGCTTAAACCCCTGGCTACCAGTAGTTGGGAGCAGTCAGCAGAAGATAGGTCACAACTCCATGACCTGTACTTCTCTTGAACTACCGAAGTTGACCACTGTTGGAGACAGGATGCCGGGCTCGATGGCCTGCTGGTCTGACCCAGTATGGCACTTCTTATGTCCTTAGGAATTTTACTCTGAAACACCAGATCATGCTTGCTAACTGAACATGCGTTACAACAGCACAGACCGAGGTTCAAGAAATGGTTTAAGTTACCTTCACTCCTGCTTTAGTAATAGATATAGTCTGTTGTTCCATGGCTTCGTGAATGGCAACTTGATCCCTTGTGTCCATTTTGTCAAATTCATCAATACAGCAAACCCCCTAAAGCAGAAGCAGAATACATATTATTTAACTTTAGTTCGTTTCATAGCTACCAATCCACAAAAGTGGAGCTTTTTGCAAGTTACAGCAAATGAAACTACTACAAGGGCACTGGAGGAGCCCTGATATTCTCCAAACATCAGAGGCTCTTCAGACTCACTTGGCGGACTTACATTATCTGCCAACATCAAAGCACCTGCTTCAATGACAAATTCATGAGACTCCTCATCTTTCACTACGGCAGCTGTTAACCCGGCAGCAGTGGAGGCCTTCCCGCTGGTATACACCGCTCGGGGGCTAAACTCTTCCACATGCCTGTTGAAAAGAGGTATCAATATGCAATTACGTTGCTCTAACAATATTTCTCAGAAAAAACATTCCAAGTGTCGCAGATACTAGAATGTTTACCCAGGATGCCGTGAACATTTAAAGCAGGCTAGAACGTGACACTTTCACACGTTACTGGGGAGGCAGGGAAACGTCTGTCAGAGCAATCACAGCTCTAGCTTGCCTGAGAATGCACTATTCTGCACTTATGCCGCGAGGACACTTGTGAATGACAGGGTCCCCAAATGGTACTTTTACGATGGGTGTTCTCGCGGCATAAAAGCGGAACGGTGCATTCTCATGTGCGCTAACTCCCATCAGAATAGAGCTGCAATAGCCCTGCATCCTCAGGTAACGTGTGAAAGCAGCCTGAATCTTTCCTTTAACATCATGAATTTAAAAACAGATAATGAGTCTCATCGGTCCAACTGTAAGCCACCCTAAGCCCATTTGGCAAGGGCGGCATAAAAATTTAAACAATTAAATAAATAAATAAAAGAATTAGTATAGCACCTTCTTGTTCTGCTCCGATATCTGGGCCACCAACAACTGTGGCTTAAAAGCACCTCCGGCCAGACCAGTTTTTAGACTGACAAAGCTTCTGAGAAATAGTGGTCATTTGAAATATCCCAGTTTTTCAGATTGAGAAGAGGTGTTGAATCTATGTTCTGTACAGCACCAGGTCACACGACTAGCGCTATATAAATGTTTATAATAATAATAATAATAATAATAAACAGGAACGCCTCGTTATCTATTCCAAAACTTGTCCTAATTTCTCAAGACTAAACTGCCAGCCAACAAGAGGAGCATGGCGAAAGTTAATAATTGTATTTGGTATTTTAATTTTGGAAATATTATTGACTTGTAATAACTTATGAGTTTCTTAATAATAATCAATTATTAATTAATACACTTAATTTATTATTAGGCAAGTAGGTCGGGTGATGCAACCTCTGGCAGTCGGGAGCTGGGAGTAACAGCAGGGAAATGATCACTCCATTATGACCCGTTGGCTACTTTTCCAAAGCGGTCCCTGTCAGAGACAGGACGCTGGGCTCGATGGATTTGTCTGACCCAATATGGCATTTCTTATGTTCTTAACTGCACTTTGAGGCTGTGGCTGCTGCAAAGGGAATTTTTAAAATATAAACATTTAAAAGCAAACACTTGTTACTAGCTTTGTCAGAGATCAAATTCATTTCCCTCTTCCTCCAACCGTTGGGTTACACGGTTACAAAAAAAGTAACATTCATTTTAACATAGTTTATAGGAAAATACAAGTTTGCAGGAAAGTACAATGGGTAAAAATCTGAGCACCAATAATTCAATCAAAAAAATGTCCAACCTTTTCAGTGAACCGGAGTTATACGCAATATGTTTGCACAATTCTGGATACAGATTTTCTTTTTAAAATTAATTGGAAGTTGGAACTTGGTGTTCTCTATTGCAAACCTTGTCCTGATTTCTCAAGACTAAACTGCCAGCCCACAAGAATAGCATGACAAAAGCCAAAATTGTATCTTAATTTTGGAAATATTGACTCATAATAACTTTATAACTTAAAAAGGCACCACTTTGCGACGTACACAAAATACTTTCCCACTTTCCTTCCAGGAATTAGACACGAGGAGGCCAAACTGTGGGTTGGGAGTGCACAAGGCAGTTGTTCAAGTACGGCTTTCAGTTAAGGCTGGTCTTGGACCCCGTGTTTCATTTCACTGCACCCATGTCTCAGCAGCTGAATCACTGCTGCTGCTCAGAATTTTATTTATTTATTAATTTTATTTAATAAATTTATACCCCGCCCCTCCTGCCATGCAGCCCGGGGCGGCTTCCAACAATTTTAAAACACAATAAAACCATTAAAACTCACATAATCAAAATAATAATTTTAGTAGTCAGGATTGGAGAGCACCATTTCTGCCAGTCAATCATGAGGCTGGAGAGGTTGATGTCTGCATGCATCCATGGGTGCACAGCTGTGTGTGCATGTCTCGTGGCTCTCGGCCATATAACGATTTTCTTCCACGACTCTTGGTACACCCCCCCCCCCCATGGTTGCACTGTGGTTAAACATAGGTGTTGGAGCTAAACACAGGCTTACTTGAGAAACTGGCTCTTGGCTGTGCTTGGATCACCAACAATACAGACGTTGATGTCCCCTCGCAAGGACGTGCCTTCTCCTTTTGTCTTTGGTACTCCTCCAAAGAGCATCAGCAGGACCCCACGCTTCACTTCATCATTCCCTGCACCAGAAAGGAATGCTCACGTGAAGAGCCACAACACAACTTTGAACATTACACTTTTTATGGATTTTTTAAAAAAAATAAATAAATATGTTTTGTGACTGTCGGCTCATAATTAATCATGCAAATGGCACATTTTTTTGGAAGAAACAAAAAGAATCTTTTCAGCCACTCTTAAGGAAGCTGAATTCCTTGATGCCATTTTGGTTCCAGCATCACACCAAAAAGTTTAGTTGGATTTTTCTTCTTGAAGTTGGCCATGTCTTGTACTGCAGTCTCGGGGGCTAATGCAAAGTCCATGTGGCAACGTATGCACACCAAGCACAACACATGCTTACTTGGCACACACGTGTGCACAGCGCACGCTAATGTGCTCAATGTACACACTATACATGCTCCATGCACACACGCATGCTAAGTGCGTGACACCTGCGCAGTGCTAGTGCACACACCTTGAATCGGGGCCTCAGTGAGTGGAATCAGACCTAGCCCATCCCATGAATAGTTACCTGGGGGTTTAACAACTGCTCTGAGCCAACAGGATAAAAAAGGCTGAGTTACACAAGCATCTTCAGTGGGAATGTTATTCCATCTCCACACTGACAGAAACTGACCATTATCATTCACTGTTCTGTTTTAAATACTAAAAAGTGAAATGCAAGTAGTATTCAAGAGAGGCAGCTCTTCTAATTGGGTACCATAAACAGCCAGGAAAGAAGACTTGCAACATTAGCTGCAAAGCTTCCACATCTCTCAGAATGATGCTACATTCACAAGTGCAATCTGATCACTGGACTCTTACCATGGATAGTAGGGAAGAGGCTAGTACAGAGATTGTGGTAAAGGTTTTTATCCTGGATCATTTCAAACACTTTTTCCCACTCCTTTACCGACATTTGGTTTTTAATGCTCTCTGCAGTCTGTTCCTCATCTCGCAGCTCTTTTCCACCAAACTAAACAAAGAATATTAGAAAATAAAACAACAAAACAAAATAAAACAGGAAGCCAGTGTGGTGTAATGGCTAAGCGCACAGTACTTGGACCTGGAGGCTGGGGGGACCCTCGTTCAAGTCTCACCTTAGGCAGAAACTCACTGGGTGAACTTGGGCCAGTCACAATATTCTCTCAACCTAACCTACCTCACAGGGTTGTTGTGAGGATTAAAAGTTGTGTTATTAGTAAAGCACTCCGAGTGCCATGGCAGGGGGGCACTATAAAAAACTGTTTATTATTTTTATTATTAAAATAATGTGACACAAATGCAGACAAAGGGACCTACTGAAAGGAAAGACAAGAAGTTTGAGCCTGGAAGGAAACTGAGAGTGGTACATGCCAGGAAAAGCACACAGACAATTTACATTTTCAAGATGTAAGATGATGAAGTCCTGGACCAAGATAACTTTAGTTATTAGATTTTAGGATACTATTCTCACTCTACTGAAGTCAAGAAGAGTTTTACCATTGGATTCAACAGAGTCGAGATTGCACGTTTAGAACTAAGACTTAGGACTGCAGAATGAGAATCATTAGAATTTGGACAAAGGCTGAACGTGTAGGGCAAAGAAGTCTTGAGTTATAGGAAGAAGGATATAGGAAGCAATATTGTCAACAATTAAGGAATGGAGGGTCTGGAGGAGCTCAGCTATGTGGAAATCAAGTTTAAATTGAATCTCAGTCACTCAACCAGGTGGAGCTGTTGAAGAGAGTCTGAAATGCACACAAATCACTGTAAGAGGCAATATGATTTAGAGATGCAAAGCTTTGATAATTTGCATGAAATGTAAGGATATGAGATGAGTTTGCTACAGATTTGAAGGTTTGTGTGAAAGTATCTGTAAGATCAGAGCGAAACAGAGATATAAACTTTAACTTGACTCCAGTAGAGACAACAAAAAGATAAACAATAAATAAATCCTAGCATCAACCTTCAAAGCATCATCTTCAAAGTAGATCTTTAGGGTGCTTTTAAGTTTGCTCTATCTGCATTTAGTGATAGACCCCTTCTGTGGCCAAAGACCGCTATTAATCCACATTAATCAAAATTCACTCCCGCAACCCCCGCCATCTCTTCTCAACATTTGCTTCCCTCTGAAGCCTCCCTGTCCTCCCCCTGCCTTCCTCTCTCTACACACAGGATATTCTCTCCTTTTTCAATGACAATATTGATAAACTCCACCTTACTATTGCTTCTCAACCCCCTCCTTCTGGCCCTTTCCTTCCCCCTCCTGCCTCTCTATTCCCCCTCCTGCCTCTCTCCTTCTCCCTAGGATTCCTTGACGAGGTCACCCCTCTGCCCCCAACCCCTCCAACTGCCCCCTTGATCCCACTGCCCCCAACTGCACATCATCAATCTCTCCCTCTCTACTGGGTTATTTCCACTGTCTTTCAAACATGCTATTGTCTCCGCTATCCTTAAGGTGACCACCCTCGACTCCTCCGACCCTTCCAGCTGTCGTCCCCTTTCGCTCCTACCATCGTTTCCAAGCTCCTGGAGCGGGCTGTCTATACCCTCTGTCTTGATTTCCTCTTCTAATTCCTCCCTTGACTCCCTTCAATTGGGCTTCCTCCCTCTCCACTTGACTGTGACTGCCCTCGCCAAATCACTGATTTCACTTCGCTAAGTCTAAGGGCCTCTACTTCGTTCTTGTGCTGCTCAATATCTCTGCTGCCTTTGACACTGTCAACCATGGCCTCCTCCTGGATTTGTATTGCTCCCTTTGTTTCCAGGACTCTGTTCTCGACTGGATCTCTTGAACCACTCCTTCGAACGTTTCTCTTGCTCACCCCCACGTTGCTTCCCCAAGGCTCTCTCCTGGGCCCTTTTCTCCCTTCATACTCTTTCTCTGGGTAAACTCATTGAATCTCATGGCTTCCAGTATCGCCTGTATGCGGATGACACACAACCCTCTCTCTCCACTCCTGTGCTCTCCTCCTCCATCCAGCTTTGGATCACTGTCTCTCTGACATCTCTGCTTGGATGGCTTGCCGCCAACTCAAAACTTAATATGGCCAAGATCGAATTCCTCATCTTACCCCCAAAATAATCCCCTCCTACTTCCCTCTCAGTTTCCATGGAGAGAGTCACCATCCAGCCTGTCCCTCAAGCACGTAGCCTGGGATTCATTTTTGACTCCTTGCTCTCCTTTACGCCTCAGATCCAGGCTGTTGCCAAATCCTGCTGCTTTGCCCCTTATAATATTGCTAAAAATCCGGCCCTGCCTTAATGTTGCCGCTGTAAAAACCATGGTCCACACTAGTCATCTCTCGCCTAGTCATCTCTCCTTACTGGTCTCCCCTGCTCTGATCTCACCCCCTTCATCTCTGTTCCATGCTCTACTGCCAAAGTCATCCACCTTGCCCATTGATTGGACTACGTTCAGCCCCTCCTCACCACCCTACACTGGCTCCGTTATGGGAACGCATTCAGCGCAAGCTCCTGGTCTTCATCTTCAAGACTTTTCATGGTCTTGCTCCCCCATCTCTCTGCTCTTTTATCCCACCACATTCCTGCCCAGGAGCTTTGCTCCTCCTCTGCCCTCATCCTCACCTGCTTGCGACTTCCTTGCTCTTCTAAACGTCTTTCCCCCTTTCTCTCTTGTTTATTTTATAAAAGATTTTTATCCCGCCCCTCCTGCCTGCAGGGCAGCTTGGGACAGTGAACAACAAATTAAAAAACAATAAAAACAATTTAATATTTAAATCCCATATGCGGGAGAAAAAAAGACAACAGCTCCCCCCCAACCCAACCACTACCCTCGCCAAAAGCCTGACGGAACAGCCAGGTCTTACACAAACATCGAAATGTTGCCTCCCATGCCTGGAACTCCCACCCTGGATACTTTCATTCTGCTCCCTCCCAACTTTCAAATCCTTCCTAAAAACCTACCTCTTCCATCAGGCTTTCCCTGGCTTATCAGGAGTCAAACTGCATTCTCCTCCTCCCTCCCTCAGAATCTCTTCCCAGTAACAAAGTTAAGCACCTGCACTTTCTCAATCTCATGAATGTAGCCTTGTCTCTCTTTGATTGTAAGCCCTTTGGTGTAGGGACTTGTCTATAACTACTGACTGTACGAGTACCAGAAACTGTACATCACTGGCACTATATAAATAATAAATACATAATAATAATAATAATAATAATAATAGGGTGGTTAACAAACAAGATGCTAGCCCACACCAGCCCATTTATTAGGTGTTCAGCCCCATCAGCCACGTGACCTCCACCCACCAGACCGGCAGCGCCCACTCACAGCAGGATCTGAGAATGCGGAGCCCACCATGTGGGCAAACATGAGCAAATGTGTGGCCACGTATCTGCATCCGATCAATTTGCCTCCATGCGTCCAGGTCTCCCAGCACCCTAGGCAGAAATCCTAGCGTGTTTGAGGAGTGCCTGCTTCCTGCCCCTCTCTTTGCTCTTGCTCTCACTGGCGCTGCTGGTGGGGGCTGCTTGTTGATTAGGCCGAACAAGGTAAACACTGAACCCATACCCCAGCGGGCTCCTGTCTCGTTTGTTAACATCTGTAATCTATTCCCCTTCCTCAGGGCTTACCCTTGGGTTTGTTGGTGCAACGTAACATGCCAGGAAAACCAGTTTGTAGGACAAATCTCTGACTCCAAGGGCACGAAGTCCTCGGATTCCTTCCGTTTCATAGCCCTCTTTACCATGGACACGGGAGCCGGTCTCAGCACGAACACCTGCAAAAATACAGAAAGACTTCATTCCACTTCAAAGCTACCTGGGAAGGATAGCCCAACATTGCCCTTCGTAGGTAACAAACCTGGGGTGGAAAGCTGAGCTACATCGGGAACCACGATCAGTGAGCCTGTAAAGTCACACTTATCACCGGCCTGAGCCGATTCCACAGCTTCAGCACGCAAGATCACCTCGACGCTACGAGGAATGCTTCCCCGGGGCAATTCAGCTTGTGTCTCCTGGATACGAACCTGAAGAGAAAGAGGATACCATACAACAGTGCTTTAGCAGAACTGACAAGTTGTCTGAAATGATTGAAAATAGAATTCTAAACTTCTGACCTCTTAACATATGGGAGCAGCATGTGTTTTTGGGAAATTTCACCAATTTTCGCCTCCTCCTCCCCTGACTCTGCTATCTCTGCTCTCAACACCTCTCTCCTCGACCCTTGACTCTCTTGCCCCCCTCTCTTCATGCCCCGTCCAGCCTAAACCCCCGCCCCTGGCTCACCCCTACCATCTGCTACCTCCGCTCCTGCACCCGGGCTGCCGAACGCCTCTGGCGCAAATCCCGCTCCCTCCCTGACTTCTTCCATACAAATTCTCCCTCTCCTCAGCTATTTCCCTAGCTAGACAACGCTACTATGCCTCCAGGATCAAATCTTTCTCTCGTGACCCTCGCTGCCTCTTCTCTACTTTCAACTCCCTTCTTAAACCCTCCTGCCCTTCTCTGCCCTCTTCCCTTGCTGCTCAGGATCTTGCATCGTTTTCTCCTCAAAGATTGACAAGATCCGTCAGGACATTGCCTCCCACCCACCTCCACCTCACGCCCCACCCCCCCTCCCGCCTCACATCCTTCCCCCCTGCCTCTCTCTCGAGGAAATCTCTGCTCTGCTCTCTTCATCCAACCCCTCCACCTGCCCCCTCAACCTGATCCCCTCCTGACCTCTGTTGCTCCCACTATCGCTCCCCCACTTCTACATGTCATCAATCTCTCCCTTTCCACAGGCTCCTTCCCCTCTGCCTTCAAGCATGCCACTGTCTCCCCCATCCTCAAAAAGCCCACCCTGGACCCATCTGACCCCTCTAGTTACCAACCAGTCTCCCTCCTTCCCTTTGCCTCGAAGCTTCTGGAACGTGTCATCTACTCCCGCTACCTGGACCTCCTCTCTGCCAGCTCCTCCCTGGACCCTCTCCAATCCGGCTTCCGCCCCCTCCACTCTACTGAAACTGCCCTGGCCAAGATCACCAATGATCTACTTGTTGCTAAATCTAAGCGCCACTACTCCATTCTTGTCCTCCTGGACCTCTCTGCTGCCTTTGACACTGTCGACCACTCATTCCTCTTGGACTCGCTTTACTCTTTGGGCTTCCGCGGCTCTGTCCTTGACTGGTTCTCCTCCTACCTCTCTGACCGCTCCTTTAATGTCTCCCTCCCTGAGTCGACCTCCTCCTCCCTTCCCCTTTCGGTTGGGGTCCCCCAAGGCTCTGTCCTTGGCCCTCTCCTCTTCTCTATCTACACCCTGTCCCTTGGCAAAATTATTACCTCCCACGGATTCCGATACCATCTCTACACTGATGACACCTAACTCTCTCTCTCTACCCCCTCTCTCTCCTCTTCTGTCCACTCACGCCTCGTCAACTGCCTCTCTGATATCTCCGCCTGGATGTCCCGACGTCAACTTAAGCTCAACATGGCCAAGACCGAACTCCTCATTTTTCCTCCCTCCCCTTCCTCTCCCTCTAACCTGATCATCTGCATCGATGGGGTCACCATCCATCCTGTTCTCCAAGCCCGCAGCCTGGGCTTCATCTTTGACACGCACCTCTCTTTTAAACCTTACATTGACTCTGTGGCCAAATCCTGCCAATTCGCTCTCCACAACATTGCCCGCATTCGCCCCTTTCTATCTATCTCCTCGGCCAAAATCCTTGTTCATGCCATGGTTATCTCTCGCCTCGACTACTGCAACCTCCTCCTTGCTGGCCTCCCTCGCTCTCACCTGTCCCCCCTTATCGCAATCCAAAACTCCGCTGCCAAGGTCATTCACTCTGCCCGTCGTTTCGACCATGTGCAGCCTCTCCTCTTTTCCCTTCACTGGCTCCCCCTTCCTGAACGTATCCTGTTTAAACTCCTGGTTTTCACGTTCAAATCGCTCCACAACCAAGCTCCCCCTTACCTCTCGGACCTAATCTCCCTATGCACTCCTGCACGCGCTCTCCGCTCTTCCTTTGTCCCCTTCCTCACTCTCCCTCGTTTCTCCTGCTCACCTAACCGCCTTCGACCATTCTCCCTCGCTGCCACCCATGCCTGGAACTCCCTCCCTGCCCACATCCGCCTTGCCACCTCCCTCCGCTCCTTCAAATCCCTCCTCAAGACCCACCTTTTTCTTGCTGCCTTTCCCAACGTCTGCTAGTCTTTCCCTGTACACTTACTGTCGACCCTCCTCTGCTGACTGCTGCCACCAACCTCTTTGTAACCAAGCCAAGCACACGCACCTGAGACTTTGCATCCGCCTGAATGCTTGTTTGTCTTCTCCCCCGTCTCTCCCACTGTCCCCTCTCCCTGTCTCCCCCCCTTTTGTCTTTTAGATTGTAAGCCACCGGCAGGGACCGCGTCTAATTCTATGTTCTGTACAGCACCAGGTCACACGACTGGTGCTATATAAATGTTTATAATAATAATAATACTAATACCATGATCGTTAGTCATCCTCTCTAGTTATACTATTTAAAGTCTCTTACTGGGCAAAGGGTCATTCTCAAGAAAGAACACAATAGCTTTACTTCTCTGCCCCTATTGGGGTGTCATTCCCCAAGTGAACGGACCCACACTAACTGCAAACACTCATGTAATCCCACCGGAGGATCATGTTGCCTGGCAAGATAACCAGGTGCTAAAACTAAAACAAAAAATAAACCCCAGGGAAGTTGTAATGGAGAAAACTGGTGATAGTCATCCTAAGCATAAAATCTCACTTCTTAAATGCAGGCATTTAGAACAATTCTGGCTGTTGGTTTCTTTCCATAACAGAAGTGCATGGAGTAGCTTAGACCCCATGTGTATAGATATGGTGGTAAAATTTCTGCCGTTTAAAATAATGCTGTGATAAAGCTGTGTTTTTTAAAGTGTATTTTAGCCTATGAAAAGACCAAAGCTAATTTAAGAAACAAACAAAAAAACACCATACACACACACTTAATTACAAGATGGTTTGGCTCCATCCACATACGATTGTCCTGGTGTGATATAAGCAAATTTAACAATGATTAGGCTTGGTTTTAGATGTGTAAACCTGACCTTTCATGACATGCAATGGCCTTTGATACAAAATTCACCTATGGCAACAAACTGCTTGCCCATGTTACTTTGTATCTTGTGTGATATTTTGTAATTTGTGTATGCGCCTAATGTGAGTTTCATCATCACAGTTGTCAGGGCAGGGAAATCCAGCTCTGACACTTACAGGAGTTCTGCAGCGAGATCGGAATGTGTGCATTGGGTGGGTTCTGTATTACGTCAGAATGGAATGCGCGCATGGGGTGAATTAAACGTTAATTTAACTTACGTGAAAACTACATGTGCACGGATCCTCTAATGGATCTCTTAAGGTCACGCGACGTTGTTAGGGGGGAAAACAACCCACCCACCCCCGGAAAGGAATAACGTGGGCATGCAGCCCAGCAGGAATCTTACGTTATTGCTGATTTTGTGTGGGATAGAATCCCACGTAAAAATCAGCATATGGGCAAGCAGCCTTAGTAACTTGTGTTTTTTTTGTTTTTTGTTTTTTTTTACAGGAAACTGGTAGTGGGAGCACTTCTCCACCTACTGAAGTCAATGAATAGCTCAGCACCAACTGGTTTTAATGGCCGAAGACAGTGACCCAGATCTCCATTGTCTGAAATCTGTAGCTATTATCTTACATGACAGAGAAGAATGAAAACAGCTGTGTTTCCAGGAGAACGGCAGCAGCACACAGTGTATTCCAACAGAATCTGTGCAAGGAGACTGAAAACTCTGACTCCCGATACTCAAGCATTTAAAGTTAGCTTTGAAGATAGAACTGCTGACAGTTTATGGAGGTACCAACAACAGCCAAACTATAGGAAGAAAGAAGTACCTTCTGGAAGTCAACAAATCTTGATTTGTTCGTGTCCAGCAAGAATCGCTTCCTATTGGCACAGACTGGGTTCCTGCAGATGGTCGGCTGGGTATATTTAAACTGCTGCTCCACATCCTTTATTGCCGTCTGGCAGTCGAGGCACAGGAAAGTTCCGCTCACAAGCTCAGGATGAACTGGGTGGGTGCGCACCACCTGGCCACTGATACGCATCAACGAGCCAATTCGGGCTGACGTCAACTCTCGAATCCTGTTTTTAAAGAGTTAAAGTAAACAGTCATTCAGTTCCTAAGAGACTTGGTGTTATCCAACCAAACAGATAAAATATGTGTTCAGACTGCATTAACTTTTAAGCATATGCTTAAGCATTTACTTAGTCAGAGTCTTTTAAAATATGCATTAACATATTAATGCAGTTATTGAAAAAATAAGTTGCTGACTCCATCATGTTTCACAGTAATGAAACTTGTTCCTGCTTTCTCTGATCTGTAGGATTAGCCTTGGCAGAGAAGACAACATTGTGATAAACCAGTGTCATGGAGACTGCCTTTCGAAAGCAGCAAAGACAATTCCCTGAACATCTCTCTGAGATACAGGATGGGGAAATTATACCACATACTTATAATGCTGAAAAAGGGCATTTTCAAACTGATTTTAACATTATTAAATCTGCATTTTTAACATTGACAACCTTCCAAAAAGCAAACACTTGCTTCCAGGTTTGTCAAAGACCAATTTGTCAAGTTCCCTGCTCAGATTTACTTGGTCTTCCTAGTTTAGATCAGGGGTAGCAAACCCCTGAGATCCGTGTACCAAAAACCTCCTATGGCTGAGAGCCACAATACACACATACATGCATGCACGTGCAGACAAAACCCCTCAGCAGGTGGAGTCAATGCCCTGGAGTCCTGGCTGCTGAGTCTGAGGAGCAGCTGCAATTCATCTGCTGAGACTCGGGTGCAATGAAGTAAGACACAGGACCTAGCCTGGCAGAGAGCAACCCTTGATCTGCCCAAGAGCTGCATGTGGTTCCCAAGCCATTGTTTTGCTCCTGGTCTAGATACTTGACACACTTCAATAATAAGAAGCATCTTACTTGTGTCGGGTAGGTAGGTCTTGGAACGCAACATAAAAGTCTTTGTTGGGAGGAACGTTCCCATGGTCTCTGGCAAAGGTCTTTATTGCTTGGCACAGGTACGGATAAACTCTGAAATACAGGAAAGAACTGCATGTTGGAAAGAAGCCATTTTCCCTTTATGACCAATCAAACATATCTATGGCACGTTAGCTGACTGAATTATGGTGCTACAACTAGAGCGGAAAGGAGTACCTGCA
Source organism: Sphenodon punctatus (assembly GCA_003113815.1). NCBI lineage: Eukaryota > Metazoa > Chordata > Lepidosauria > Sphenodontia > Sphenodontidae > Sphenodon > Sphenodon punctatus. The sequence continues at coordinate 6,350,648 of QEPC01001524.1, forward strand.
GAAATTGGTATACCTATCAGAATTACAGCACTCAGTAACACTGGGTACTAATTGATACCTAGTAGGGATGGGCGAATGCGGTTTGGCAGTTCAGAGTTCGGCCCGAACTCTCCCTGTTCAGACGACCAAACTCGAACCCGAACGCGAACATACCGAACGGCGAAATGGCCGAACAGTTCGGTCAGTTTGGATCGCGTTCGGGTGGCAAAAAAGGTTCACTGGAAGGTCAAACATGACAGGGAGGTGTCAGTCACTGAGGAGCAGACTTCCAGGCAACAGGGGTGGAGAGGCTTGCAAAAAAAAAAAAAAAATAAAAAAAAACCCCCTTCCCAACACCTTCTGAGCTAGTCACTATTCCTGAACAGCAGGCGTTGAGTAGGATTTTTAGATTGCTTTAAGTTTCATTTCAGTTTTGTAATGAAATGAAACTTAAACCATAAACTGAAACCTTGTGTTATGCACTGTACAGACTCACTGAGTATGTAATGTATGTATATCACTACAGACTCCTCTTCTGTTTGTGATTTCCCGCCCATCCCATATATATGAGATGTATATACATATATACATACATATACATACATACATATATATATATATATGGATATGGAATGGGGGGGTGATAGATAGATAGACAGATAGATAGACAGATAAGAGTTGTAGGAGTTAGCTTAGTGATAGAGTTAGTGATTTAGTTTTAGTGTTTGTAGGAGTAGGTCTGTGTACTTATTAGATAATCCATTTAGTTCACAGCATTTAGAATAGTTAATAGCAGTTAGATTTAGTGTAGATAGATATATTAGATTAAAAAAACAAACAAAAAAACCATATAAAAACCAAAAAACCAAATAAAAACCAAAAGAAAACCATATAAAACCCAATAAAAAACCAAAAAACCATATAAAAAAACCACAAAAAACCCCATAACAACACTTCCCGAACTGCCAAACGGAACAGCCGAACGGCCTGTTCGGACGACCGAACAGAACAGCCGAACCCGAACTCGGCAAACTAGCCAAACCGCACGCAGCCGAACCCGAACCGCGATCTGTTCGCCCATCCCTAATACCTGGCAGGATACCTTATTTACCAAAATACATTTTCTGTTACCGAACTTCTAGTTCTCTGTTACTGATTTTTACACTAATATTTACTAATACTGCATTATGAAACTTTGACTGAGCCAGTGGGCAGGAAGGGGTGAACCACACCAGCAGAATAAGTATGTTTAACTTTAATAGTCAATCCATTCTTAGCTCTCAGGTGAACCTTACCTATAGAACTCTTCCTGGATGGTGGTTGAAAGCTGCTGATTGAACTCCTCCAGATCCACAAAACTCACAATTAAGGTGTTCCGTTCTGGGCGGATCAGCTCCTCTGCGTCATGCAGATACTTGACTTCTCCATCGCTATTCTGGAATCTGAAAATGGCAGAATTTTAGGGGAACTCTATGCCAAGCAGCGAGTGCATATGAGGAGTACATGCACTACATCCCTGGAGCATAGGGGACAGAGGAGGAAAAAACCACACACAAATATTACTTCCCAGAGCATCTCCTTACTACTTCTCAGACACTTAGCTTTCAACACCAATGAACTGAAGTAGCTCATCTGGGTCAGCTGAAAGCTTTTTATTGGCAGTCGGACAGCAACACAGGTGCATAAAAACAATGTTCTGCTTATGCTGTATATAAAAGACTTGTAAGCAAGGATTCGGTTTCCTGCATTTCCCCCAATGCCACCAAATGGGAAAACACATCAAACTTGATCCCTGCTTGTATCTGGACTCTACGACCTCAAGAGAGTTTAACACAATTCAAATTTAGTCCTAAACTATGACATCATCTCTAATTTTAAGCTTTGAATAGCAAGCTTTTTTTGTAATAGAAGGAACTGTGCATACAAAATAATGGCCTACCTCCTATCAAGCTCTTTCTGGGTACAATGATCTATGCAAAATATGGAGACCAGCCTATAAACAAGTTAGGCGCAAGGTGGTTTCAGCTCATACTTGGGAGTGCCATCCTGTCTTCGCTGAAGCCACTGGCTCAGCACCCAAAGTGAGGGCTGCACTCATACTATCACTTTACTGTGTGCCTGTCAGCCAAACAGTGAAGACAGGGAAAAAATACCTATAATTACTCAAATCTCTGTCAAGCACCAGGTCCATTGCTGGCCCATTACTTTGTAAAGTGCCAGGTCCATTGCTGGCACTATGCAAGTGCTTGCTAATAATAAATAAATAAATAATAATAAAATCAATAGACGCAACCAGTCTGAGAGAAATCAAACAATTCTAATGTGTTAGCAACTAAACCCAGGCTTCATCAGTGCTGGGCCCACTCTACCTCCCATGCAAAGTGTTGGTCTCAGGGAAGTAACAAAGATTACACTAGCCGCCGCTCCCCAGTTGGGGAGTTTTAGTTTACATTGGGTTAAAGAAGGCAGACAGGCCTCCAGAGAGTGGGATCGGGGCCTGCCGCCATCGTCAGCAGTGGGGGCACTAAAAGGCCCCAGCAGCTGGAGAGGAAGGGAGAGCAAGCAAGGAACTCCTGCTCCAGGAAAAGGGATGGACAACGCTCCTGCCCCCCTCGGTGTCTAGGGCAGGGGATGCAGCTTGGGCTGGAGAAGCGATGGGCAAGGTTGTACTGCTCCCCTCCCCACCGCACACTGCACCCAGTCTGCCCCGCTGCCTGCAGCCCTTCTATCCCCTCCCCCCACCGGGCCCCGGGGCACTCACTCCTCCAAGAAGTCCTGGAACAACTTCTGGCACTTCTCCGCCACCTCATCGCGGACTTGCTGGTGCGCGGCTCCCGCTACCTGCCCAGCTTCTCCTGCCGCTGCTAGATCCATGCCAAAGATTCCGCTCCAGGACAATGAAAGCGACTCGCGCCACAGCCGGGCCCCACGTGGCTTCCCGGGGCGCCAACGCCAGCCAATCGGAGAACGCCGTCTGCCTCGCCCCGCCCCTTTCGAACGTTCCCCGGGAAAATTTTCGCGCCAAATCCGACCAGCTCTGGGCGGAGGATATAAAAAGGGAGGCAGGTTCTAGGGGGCGGGTTAAAGGCATCGGAGTTGCTGTATCTGCAGGGGCCGGGCTCTCGCTCGCGATTTTTATACGCAGACTGCAGTCTGATCGCGTTCCCCGGGAAAGGGATATGCGTGCTCTACAACAAAAAAATCCAGGGGCTCTAGCGATTTTTACACTTGGGCCTTGATCTTGCAAGTCGATCTGTTCTATTGTGACCCTGCCTAGGGTAGAATCGTGTCCTCTCGCATATAGGTTCTCTCCTGGGGGCTCTGGGTGTAACTGGCAAACCTCTGTTTCTGCTCTCTTGCAGAGGGGTTGGGAAGGGGGGGTGAGGAGGAGAGACTGCAGTTTTAAAAAAATCCGAACCAATGCTGGCCCCCTGGTGGCACTGAGTAAGACTCCTAGCAAGAATTTGCCTTGGGGAGCCCTGGTTCTTCTCCCCATGGAGTCCTGGATTTTCTTCCCTTGGAAGTAATGGTATGTGTGTGTAATACAGCTTTCCGATTGCTAGAGATGCTATTATTTATATAGCACAATTAGCATACCTGGTGCTTATACCATCAATAGTTATAGACAGGTCCTTACCCCTATTGGCAAATATTGGGAGAGGAGTACATTCATGAGGCTGAGAAGCTGTAGGTGCATGTGCTTAACTTAGTTACAACTTAGGCAGAGATTCTGAGTAAGGAAGGGATGAGGATGCAGTTTCACTCAGGAGAGCCAGGTGATGGAAGGGGCAGGTTTTCAGGAGAGATTTGAAAATTGGGAGGCAACAGAGTGAAGTGAAGGTATCCATGGAGGGAGTTCCAGGCATGGGGAAAGATGGGGAAAATAAGTTGAGCGGCGCTGGGGAGCTACAAGCAGGTGAGGATGGGGGCAGAGGAGGAACAAAGCTCCTGGGTAGGAATGTGGTGGGATGCAAGAGCAGAGAGAGAGGGGGGAGCAAGGCCATGAAGGCGAAGACCATGAGATTGTGCTGAGTGCGTTCACATAGGGGGGAGCTGGTGGAGAGGAGGGGCTGAACGTGGTCCAAGCAATGGACAAGCCAAGGTGGATGATCTTGGCTGTGGAGTGTTGAATGGGGGGGGGGGCAGATCAGAGTAGGGGAGACCAGTGAGGAAGTTGTAGTAGTTGAGATGTTGAGGGATGACTAGAGCATAGACAAGGGCTTTTGTGGTGTAAACAGTGTAGCCTAGCCTCCTAATTGCAGTGAATTATAGCACTGAAGATATATGTTGACTAGTATAATTATCACGGAAGTAATATAGGCTGTAGGTGAAATGCTGTTCAGCTAAGTGCCAGTGGCAGCATTGGCTAGGTAGGCCAGACTGTACTTTGATGCCCTCTCCTGAAAGCCTTTCCATGAATCTAGTGGAATTGTATGTGTTGCAGGAATGGGCCCTTGTTCTCTCTCTGGTTTTCACAGAGCTATTTTCCCATTATAATGGTGTTTTGTCTGACTTTCTCTGATAAATAAAGCTTGGATCATCCCCCCTGGTTCATCACTCCTGCAGACTAGATTATACCCCTGCAGGATTCTCATTGACTTCATGGGCAGGACAATCTTCCACCATAAAAATCCATGGAAGTTTTGCCATTGACTTCCATGGTGGAGGAGGTTCACTGTAGCTGCCTGCCACCTAGTAAATAAATCTGATGAGACAAATCTAGAATGTAATTCACTCTTCCATAGCACTGGGATCAGAGTTCTAACAGGAACAAACACTTGGCTTGGGTAACACAGGAGTGGGGAATCTCTTCCCTCCCAGGTGCTGTTTTGAAAGTGAGTACAAGCTCTGAGGGCTGTATAGAAGTTGAGGGGCAGGGATGAGTAAGGGATTGATTCATGGGTCTGCCATGGATCTATGTTCTATCCTTGTGTGCATGCTTGCATCTCATCAGTCTTTCAGTGTTGTAGGAACTAGAGGAGGCAGATCCAGGCAGGGCTTAATTTGAGGGTGGGTGGGGGCGCTTGGCATGGCTCAGCCCCAGCAATTAAATTCAAGGGGTGGGAACTGAGTGCCTTGGGAAGCGTTCCCAGGAGTATGCACCTCCGAATAGGGGAGACCAGGAAATGGCTGATATTGTTCATTTTGGAGTTGGAAATGAAGGGTGTGGCTTCTGGGGTCAGTGTTGGACCCTGGCAATTCACTTTTTGCAAATTAAATGTTGGAGCCAGGCACTGGAAATGGCCAAATAAAAACAGGCCAGGGGCTGCATCTGGCACCTGAGATTCCCCGCTCCTGAGTTAATGTGTCGGCAGAGATGACTTTATAAATGACAAACAGAATAACTAAAAGTACCAGATTTGCACAGAAGATTGACATTTGGGTTGTGAACCTCTGGTGGAATAATATATGTGAGCGGTTAGCATGGACGTTTCACTTGTAAGAATACCAAGGGCTCATCTTTGATTTTTCCCATTCTGGTCAATGGGAACTCTGCCAACAGTGCCATTGACTTTAATGTATGGAGAATTGTGCCTTAAGTGCCACACCCGATGCTTGAGAAAGACCCTAAATGCTCGGCAGCAAAGAGAATCTTATATTTTCATTTTTCTGTTTGAGTTTCATGATTTTTTCATACCTTGTATTTATGGAAAAATCAAGCCGAGAGAGAGTTGGAAGAAGTCATATTGATTTGGGAGGATGTAGCTAACTTGGATCTAACCTCGAAGCACATGCCGCCTCTGGGATAAAGAACTTTCTGAATCCAGATGAAATTGGGTGCATTCAATTCAGTGGGGCTATAGGTTCCCTAAAGACCTTGAAATCTTACGGGAAATCTTGCTGGAGACTGTGATTGGGTGCCATGTCTGTTGGTTGAGGATACTGGGTTGTTGTGGGATTGTTCTGTGATGGAAACATCGGAGCTTTGCATTTCCTTTTCATGCTTCAAACATCAAGGTAAATTGTTTTCACTGCATTTTCCAAAGTTTATTAACTACTGTTTTTACAGGAGGAGTAATTGGCATCTTTTTGCCAGAGACTGAAAATAACATTTCATGCTCCTTTCTGAGACCTAAAAATAGCCTAGTTCTTCATGTGCAGTCCTGTCAGACTGTGCAGATGCTAGCTGATCATCACACATCTTTTACAAGTCCCCCGAGACCCACTTCAGGAATTGCAGATTGTCATGCTGACAGGAGCTTTGGAAAGGAGAGTGTTTTACAAACAGTTCAGCTGGAACCAATTGATACGTTTATCTCTCCTTTAGATGGGGGTCCGTTAAGCTCTTCTGCAATGAAAACAAGAGTGTGCTCTTCTCATCGCTTGTAAGGAGGGTTATTGTAGCTGTGCCCCATCATTTTGTGTTAGCACTGCTTATCTTGGGAAGAATGGAAATATGGGCTTTACCCATACCAGATAGGATGCAAAACATTGACTTGGGGTGAAGCAGGACCTCTGATGACACTAAGGGAAGTTTGGGGGAGTGGGGGGGAAGCAAATGTGGACTCTTTATCAAGCATTTCCCTGAAAAATGGTGTGAGATCATCTTGAATATTGGAGTTGGGATTTATGTTCTGTTCCTCAAGAGTGTTGTGCTTGCTTTCCTGGGGCTTGCACCTCGAGGATCAGAGCCTGACTTGCTGCTGACTAGTTTTACTAGCTTTGCTTATTTTTAACATCTCCTTTTTTGACACACAAAGAACATGATCCTCAAGGCCAGAGGTGGAGAACCTTTTCCACCCTGGGGGAGGGGGGGAGGCACAAGGCTTCTGAAAAACCTACCACCTCATTCCCATCAACGGGTGTTCTTGAGACAAGTGCTTTCCCACCCATCATGCACGTGGCATGGCAGGCACCCTGCAACATGCATGATGGGTGGGAAGGCTATTGTCTAAAAACACCCAACTAGTTGCTGATGCTTCCTCTACTGTCCTTTCATTCAGGGTTTCCTCCTCCCTGTAATTAAGTTAGACATGCGCTTGTGACTTCTCAAGTTCAGCCATCTGTCAGGGATGCCTTAGCTGTAGTCATTCTGAATCCGCTCAGGGAGTTGGACTTGGTGACCCCAGAGGTACTTTCCACCTTTAAGATTTTGTGATTCTCAACTTCATGAATGTCTCCCTTTGTTCCCCTCTTGCTTGTCTCTCCTAGATTGTAAGCCCCTTGGGGCAGAGACCTTCTCTAATGATTGCTCCATGTGAAGTACATTGCTGGTGTTATACCGTAGAAGTATTAATAATAATAATTTTGAAAATGAGTACAAGCTCTGGGAGCCAGGTAGAGACTTACAGGGAAGGAGGGGGAAAGGTAGGGGAGGTTCCAGATTACAGATCTGCCCTGTGGACCCACCTTCTATTCTCAAGAGCATCTCCCTACTTCCTGAATGTGCGCTGTCAGTGCTGGACGATAGGCGCTGGATCAGTGGACCAGATCCAGGAATTGTGAAGGGACCAGATAAGCCAGCCATGGGCCAGAGGTTTCCCGTTCCTGCTCTAGGCAGATAGCACTGGCACTTGGATTGAGTGTAGGCATAAATCCCATTGAAATGAATGTGACTTGGGTTCGTTCTAAACGTTGGCATTGCTCCTGTTCACTCAGAGAACTCTGGTGAAAAATATTTACTAGAGTTGGTTGGAAAAACCAACCAAAATGCTTGTTTTTTCTTTCTTCTTTTTCTTTTTTTTTTCCGTTGCAATTTTTGTGTAGTTTTCAAGGAGTTTATTGAAGGATCAAAGTTGTACAATTTTGGTAAATATTTTTCTTGTCTGAAAGCTGGGATTTTTCTCTCCCATTAACGCATACATTTGAAATTCATACTGCACTTTCTGTACTCCTCCTCCTTCATGGGAAGAGTGCCACGTGCTTTTTCTGGCATATGCTTTTCTCAGAAGTATGCTTTTTCTTTTTCTAATGCTGCCATCCTAACTATGTCAGACTGCACAGCCTAATCACCGTGACAAATCTGTTGCTACAGACAGTTCTGGAGAGCAGCTTTTGTCCCATGACAATAGTCATATAGACTGTATATTATTTATTTTCAATGACTATTTAGAACAAACTGATTTCCTATGAAAGGCACCAGGTTAGTAACACGGTAGCCTGAATTCTCAGAACAGATACATGTCTGCCCACGGGTAGCAGTTTTAAGTGCTCCCTATGCTGGCCTGCCCACAGCTCTCAGATGGGTGGGGGGCCTGCACTCTGTGGGCCAAATTCTGCCCATGTCTGCTTTTTCTTGGCACTTTTCAAATTTCTGGATCTAGCCCATGAATCCAGTCCAAGTTGTGGCAGGGGAAGAAGTACAAATCTGTCTAAGCTTGGCTAGCTTAGTTCTACTACTGCTTTTCCACTTGTGATACTGTGAGTAAACAGTTGTGACACGGGCCCGGTATGGCCCGCGGAACCATCCGCATGTCTGTTCTCTGGCCACCAGATGTTGGCCCGGGACTGCCCTGGGCTGGGCAGGTGGCTGTCCTGGAATGCGTCCCCTGGAGGATTCCTGGCCAAGGGCCACAGCGGGCCAACAGGTCTGTTCAGCCCCACCATGTTGTTGTTATTATTATTATTATTATTATAAACATTTATATAGCGCCAGTCGTGCGACCTGGTGCTGTACAGAACATAGAAATAGACGCGGTCTCTGCCTGTGGCTTACAATCTAAAAGACAAAAAGGGGGGTGGAGACGGGGAGACGGGAGAAGACAGACAAACATTCAAGCAGATGCGAAGTCTCAGGTGCGTATGCTTGGCTTGGTTTACAGAGAGGTTGATGGCAGCAGTCAGCAGAGGAGGGCCGACAGTAAGAGTAAGGGGAAAGACTAGCAGGCATTGGGAAAGGCAGCAAGGAAAAGGTGGGTTTTGAGGAGGGATTTGAAGGAGCGGAGGGAGGAGGCAAGGCGGATGTGGGCAGGGAGGGAGTTCCAGGCATGAGGGGCAGCGAGGGAGAAGGGTCGAAGGCGGTTAGGTGAGCAGGAGAAACGAGGGAGAGTGAGGGAGGGGACAGAGGAAGAGCGGAGAGCGCGTGCAGGAGTGCGTAGGGAAATTAGGTCCGAGAGGTAAGGGGGAGCTTGGTCGTGGAGCAATTTGAACGTGAAAACCAGGAGTTTAAACAGGATACGTTCAGGAAGGGGGAGCCAGTGAAGGGAGAGGAGGAGAGGCTGCACATGGTCGAAGCAACGGGCAGAGTGAATGACCTTGGCAGCGGAGTTTTGGATTGCGATAAGGGGGGAGAGGTGAGAGTGAGGGAGGCCAGCAAGGAGGAGGTTGCAATAGTCGAGGCGAGAGAGAACCATGGCATGAACAGGGGTTTTGGCCGAGGAGGTAGAGAGAAAGGGGCGGATGCGGGCAATGTTGTGGGGTAGAGGCCACCATTGCTGGGTGCCATGGCTGTCCCTCATTGGCTGCCACAGCTGCCTCTCATGGCGGGGTGTTGGGAGTGGGGTGGGGTTGTCTGCTGGTTTGTGTAGGTAGGTGGTGAGACAACTCTCCCGGCAGCTGGCATGTTTGTTCGGTGCTTCCTGCTGCTCCGGAGTGGCCGCAGCTGTTTCCTGCCCTGGGCCGGGGTGCCTCTGTAACAGCTGGAGGTCTGTTTTTACCCTGTGCCTGTCAAGGTGTGATGGACTACTGTAGTGCAATCTTCAGTGACTAATGCAGCTGCTACTTAGGTATGCAGTTTCATACTTATTTGGCATATACACTTAGATTGCAAGGTGCTTGTGCTTACTGCGTGTTTATAGACCGTGGCATTACATTTAAGGCACCATTAAAAGTCAACATATGTTGACAGTTGCCACATGGTTATCTCTGCTACTGCTGAATCCCAGCTGCTAGCTTTCATCAGCCGCCACCTTGATAATATTCTATGAGAAATTGCTTGGAGTCATGCTGCACCATAGGGACAGGAATTAATGTGTCTGTGAAGCTGGGTCCTTCTGATTCAATTAAGGCAGACAGAGACTGTTTTTTTTTTCTTCTTTTCAATTTCCAACTACTTTAAAATCTAAAAGTTCGAATAGCTTTTTACCTGCCGGTACGGTAATTGTTGTGCATGAACTAATGTATCTGTAATACAGTGGAACTCTCTTTTACTGGTTTTAGTAATAGTGCTGGGTTGATTGACAGTTCAGCCTTGTAGAAAAGTAGGGTAAGGCTGCTTCTGATTTCTTACAGGCACATACCAAATTGGCCTCACAGCAGGGACCAACTATCTGACCTGTCAGTTGGGTCAATCTCTTTCAGCAAACATTTGCTGGTTTTAATGAAGATGGTTGCAAAGTGGTATACAGGTTCTTAAAAATAAATAAATACACCCCCCACCCCCCGGGCCAAGCTACAAAGAAAAACGATGCCATTTCACAAGATAGATACTGACACAAAGTAAAGCAGGAATACCATGCCCAAATTTTAAAAGCTGAGCATGTGCTGATATGCAAAACAAACACAATTAAAGCTCTGGCAGGAAAGATTTGTAGAATTGCTTACCAGTTGAAACAAAATTCCAAGTATGGTATAGCCTTGATGAAAAGCCAGTGCTGAATCTAGGGAAGTTGAGCCCTTTGCAAAATAGTGATATGGGCCCACTTTTAAGAGAGACAGACAACACACCAGGACTTACTCCTTAGAAAGAGGAAAATGTTACTGTAACAGAAACTAAACTGCACTATGCGTCTTAACCATATGGTGGCGGTAGGGAACACTGCAGTATATTTTTATGGAGCGCTAGAGGCAGTACTTTCCTTTTTGCAATAAAATTGTTTGTCATTCATCTTGAGTCTCTTCAGGGAAATCTGTCATAGTGTCAGAAATAGGATTTGAACTCATGCCTTGGGTGGAATGGAACTGTGTATTGATGGAATGCATTTCAGTTTTAAGAGAGCTGGGTGCAGATGTGGCAGTCATATTAAAAGAGACTTATAATTGCCTTAAACCCAACACTGAGCTGAAATCCGTAGATACTGCCTTGAATAGTCCGAGAGGTATTTCAAATGGCACTGGACAATTTCCTACAGCTTCACTATACAATTATCACAATCCCATCCTGCAGCACTAAGACAGATGACATAAGAGAATTTCTATTGACTCTTTCCTAAACAGATGCTTCTGACTTCCCAGAAACAAGTGGTGGAGATATGTTGGGATGGTCCCATCACAGAATGAGGATAGTTGGTTGACATTTCTGTTGGCCAATTCGCATCACAAACCGATCTTATACCACAGTGACATGAGAGAATCCCAGGCATAGGCCTCTTCTCTACATATGTTGTACAGGCATATACAATTGGGACCCTTTATAAA
>QEPC01001524.1:6362021-6540684 GCA_003113815.1 Sphenodon punctatus
GCCCGACTCCCTCTCTCACTGGGTACGGGCTCCTCCTCCCTCCCCACCAATACTCCCCCCAGCACTTCCCCTGCTGCCACCAGGGTCAGTTCCCGGGAACCACCCCCACACCCTCTAACCACCCCTCCTATACCCCCCACCCCTTCTCCCATGCCCTGTACAAGAAACCCCCACCGAATATCCCCCCCCCTTACAATACCACCTACGGATCACCGTAGGGGAGGGGACAGGGAACAACCAACGCTCGCACACACCCCCAAACCCCCACGCTCACAAAAAAATTATCTTATATTCCCCACAGATATCACCCACCGAAAGGCAAGGGATCAAAGGAGAGGTCAGCAAGAGAGCAATTTTGTGAGAAGATGAGGTCGAGGGAGTGGCCGTCTATGGGTGGGGGAGTCGGTCCAGAGTCGGAGATCAAAGGAGGAGGTCAGGGAGAGAAAGCGGGAGATAGAGGGGCCGGAAGGTGTGTCGACGTGAATGTTGAAATCACCAAGAATGAGAGTGGGGATGTCGTCGGAGAGGAAGAAGGTGAGCCAGGATTCAAAGTCTGGGAGAAAAGAGGAGAGGGAACCCGGGGGGCGGTAGATGACAGCAACACAAAGGTGCAGGGGGAGTACAAATGCACAGAATGGGCCTCAAAGGACGGGAAGGAGAGGGAGGAAGGAGGGGAAAGGGTTTGGAATTGACCGGGCTTGGCAAGGAGGAAACCCACACCACCGCCCTGGTCGGTGAGAGAGCGAAAGGCCCCCGGAGCATAGTGTGGCTGGGGTAACAGAGTTGGAGGGTGAGATCCAGGTATGGCAACTTCCTTTGTTATCTCTTATTAACAAGGAACTGTGCTCACTGCCTTTTCCCCATTGGTGGCAACGATGAAGATTTATTGGTGGCAACTGGGAAAATGCAGTGAATACAGGTTCCTGCTTATTAAGTTAATTTAAAAGCATACTGAAAAAGTGTTTCCAGATAATGCCATGCATTACCTGCTATTGTGACAACTTACCTCCTCCCCTTGTGTCCCTGCCTGCCTGCCTTTCAGAAAGTCTTGAGGTGGGTTTTAACTGTTCTTTACCAATGTAGCCTGAGCTAGTGAGTGTTACCAGACGAACACTACATTTGTGGAAATGTGGAAATGGAGTGGGAGTTCTGAAGGAACTCAAATGTGAAATTGCAAACCTACTAGTAGTAATTTTTAACCTAACGTTGGCATCTGGCACTGTACCTGAGGACTGGAGGGTGGCAAATGTAACCACAATATTTAAAAAGGGATCCAGAGGTGATCCTGGAAACTACAGACCGGTAAGCTTGACATCTGTGCCAGGCAAAATGATGGAAACTATAATTAAGAACAGAATCACTGGGCATGTTGATAAACATGGCTTAATGGCAAAGAGTCAGCATGGATTTAGCAAAGGGAAGTCATGCCTCACTAATCTCTTTGAGGGCGTAAACAAGCATGTGGACAGGGAAGATCAGCAGATATAGTGCACCTGGATTTCCAGAAAGCTTTTGATAAGGTCCCACATAAACGACTCTTGAGAAAATTAAAACGTCATGGGCTAGGAGGTAGTGTTTTGCTATGGATTGGTAACTGCTTAAAGGATAGGAAGCAAAGAGTGGGATTAAAGGGCTAGTTTTCACAATGGAGGGATGTAAAAAGTGGTGTGCCCCAAGGATCTGTACTGGGACCAGTTCTTTTCAATCTATTCATTAATGATCTGGAAAAGGGTGTTAAAAGTGAGGTGATCAAATCTGCAGATGACACCAAGTTATTCAGAGTAGTCAGAACACGAGCAGACTGTGAGGAACTGCAGAAAGATCTTACAAGACTGGGTGCCTGGGCATCTAAATGGCAGATGAGATTTAATGCGGATAAGTGCAAAGTGATGCACATTGGGAAAAATTATCCAAATTCTGAGTACACAATGCTGGGTACTAAGCTAGGAGTTACCACTCAGGAAAAGGATCTGGGAGTGATTGTGAATAATACACTGAAATCCTCAGCCCAGTGTGCCGCAGCAGTCAAAAAAGCAAATAGAATGTTAGGAATTATTCGCAAGGGAATAGAGAATAAAACTGAGGATGTCATAGTGCCTCTATACAAATCAATGGTGTGACCGCACCTTGAATATTGTGTGCAGTTCTGGTTGCCCCATTTCAAAAAAGACATCGCGGAACTAGAAAAGGTACAGATAAGGGCAACAAAAATGATCCAGGGTATGGAACAGGACTCGTATGAGGAGAGGCTTGATAGGTTGGGGCTCTTCAGCTTGGAAAAGAGACGGCTGAGAGGAGATATGATAGAGGTCTATAAAATCATGAGTGGGGTGGAACTTGTAAACAGAGAATGGTTATTTACCCTCTCAACTAGTACTAAAACTAGGGGACACTCCATGAAACTCACAGGGTGGCAGAATAAAAACAAACAAAAGAAAATATTTTTTCACTCAGCGTACAATTAGGTTGTGGAGTTACTGGCAGAGGCTGTGGTAAGGGCCAGTACTATAGCTGAGTTTAAAGGAGGTTTGGATGACTTTCTGGAAGATAGTTCCATTAGCAGCTATTAGCCAGATAGGCTTGGGGAACAAATCCCTTTACTGTCGGGAGCTTGGGGATGACCCACAGGGAATGGATAGCATGGTGACCTGTTGGGTGCTTCTCCCAGGCCCCAGGGATTGGCCACTGTCTGAGACAGGATGCTGGGCTCGATGGACCGTTGGTCTGACCCAGTATGGCACTTCTTATGTTCTTATGAAATTCATCCTGCATTGAATTCCAGGAAGTGTAGCTGGTTTTACCAGATGCTTACACCATTGTGTGCTTTTCTGGCTACCTGATAGTCCCCTCCCGCCAGCTGTTGGTGGGACGCAGTCCCTTGATGCAAGAGATCCCTATGGTATCTTGGGTGACCACCGCCTGGAAGTGGACAGTGGGCTTACCTGCACATAGCAAGCGGCAGCTACGTGCTATCCATGAAGAAACTTTCTGAGCTCACAGCCTGTGTGCGTGGCACAGAGTGTGTTTGCACAAACATGCATACCACCCAACAGTTTGCGTTGTCCCCAAAAAGGGACAAGCCCTGTCCCTTTGGTCAATAAACTCCCCATAGCAAATAATATCGCCAGCACACACACACACACGTACACCTCCCAGCATTCCTAGTGTATAAAGAGGGATAGATGCTCTCCTGCTTCTCATTCCACCTGGTTTCTTGTCATTGCCCCATTGTCCTCTCAAGTGTTGTCTTGTTTCTCTCTACTGAAAGAGGGACCGTGGGATTTGGAACCCAAATAGGGACTGTTGGGGGATAGACAAACAGATGCAACAGGCAAATGTGTGTTCAATACCCAAATGAATGGCTAACATTACATCTGGTAATGTTGCTGTTTAACTGGACAACCTTAATTAGCAGCATACTTTTCCTTTTTAAATACAGTCACCCGTGTCAGTTGTAGGTGAGTGGTGCCTCCAGGAGAGAGAGGGGGGAGGCATAGACAGTGATTCAGCTTAATGGTTCCAGCAGATGGGAATCTATCCTACTGGAAGGCAAGGAAGAGGCAGGCTTGAGGAAAGGAAGCAGACTACCCCGGCCAGAGTGCCTAAATGTTGCTCTGGTGAAGCCAGGCTACAAGCCTACTCAAGTAGTGTAGGTGTTGTTGCACTCTCTCTTCTCCTCCAACTTCACTCTTCACTGCAGACCACACACTTACCCAGCAAGTCTTTTTACATGTGTTACAGGGAGCAGAGAGAAAACTTCAGCATCCTAACATTCTTAAGATGTTTGCATAACAGGATTGTAAACTCAAAATACGATTGGTTAAACATCTTGGAAGTGAATTCAAAACAACAGAGGACCAAACTGAGAATTTATATCCTACTTGAGTCAGTTCTAACAGTAACATACTTGGATTGGAAACCCCACATGTGATTGGTGCATTAGGACAGACATGGTATTGGATGACACTTGGGGTATTTTATACTGATGGGCTTAACTTGGGAACCCTGGTTTGTTTGAAGCCTAAGGAATAATATAGCTTCTGTACTGAGGCACATAGACCCTTTCCTTTCCCTCCAAATGGATGGGTATCAGGTTAAGTTTAACCCCTCCCTTCAAGGTTACAACATCCAAGTCACAGAACCATAACCTAATAGGGCCATATTGGGTAGCAACAGTGAGGAATAAATGCCAGGGCTTTTATTCAAAGAAATATATTCATAACTAAATGGCTGATCTCATTCAGCTGCCATTTGGTATCATGTTGTTTGTGAGAATTTGGATGCGTGGTGGGAGTTTGTAAAACACGATGGGTTCTTCTAACACAATATATATATATTTAAAAAGATTCCCGGTGGAATGTGTGCTTTGTGTGTGATCGATCAGTCTTCTATTTACAATTTTTCAACCCAGAGAACAGGTACAATTGTACCATGTGATTCAGGTTTCTGCTTCTGTGCCCTCCCTCGTCCTCTCAACATACCCTACAAATAACTGAACCAAACCATTTGTGAACAGTCCTTAGCGGGAAAACCTTTTGCCCAAATTAGTTGGTAAATACATATGTAGAAATTAGGACTGACTTGAGAACAAGTCGTACATGGAAACCAGAGATTATCTTTCAGCGACATGCCAGCATCTAATCTGATCAATGGCAGAGGGGAGGTGGCCAAATGAAGAGGGAAGTTTGTTTTGGGAAGAGTGAACCTTAAGGACTGATAGCAGGAGAGATAAACTGCAATCAGAGAATTTCTTTTATCAGCCCCAAGAGACTAATTCTGCAGAGGAGGCTGTTATGTTGACAGCCAGCTAAGAGCAAAGGCACTTTTACAAGCCAGCTGACATGGCAGTGCTCTTCTGCGGTTCAACTGTCCCCTTTAAGCCTCCACATGAGGGTTTATCCCTGGTCTATAGTGTTGCTCTAGATCAGAACTAAAAGGCAGTTTCAAATAGAGCTGAAGTGAATATCCATGGTGAATATCATATTGACTATTCCTAAATGAATACTCACTTTGGTCATTTGGTACCAGGGTCACTTCAGAACTTGGGCTAATAGTGTTGAAAGAATGTGACTGAAACACCACAGTAACCAAAATAGAGAAGTGACTGCTACAACCAAATAGATATGCAGACGTCGTTGCTGTGGCAAATCATTATTTGGAGAGGGTATCATGAAATGCAAGTAATAGCTGCAGGTATGGAACTAGCTGTTCATATTAGCTCGTTTCTACCCACAAGTACTACACAAAGCTTAACTCAGGATAAGGGAGCAGAGATGAGGGCAGCACATAGGGAGCGAGAACAGATCCATGATATGGGTCCTCCTTTCCTTGAGTGCACCCCTTCCCCCAACTGCTATGCAGCCCCCAGAACTTGTACCCATTTTCAAGGCAACAGGAGAGAAGAGATTCCCCATGCCTGCCTTCATATAAGGGGTGGGGGCTCTCTGCATTGCAGGCCCACATGTTTATTTGTATGCTGTAATTTCTAGTTTACTTATGGGACCCATGTGTTTGGGGGGAAAGGTGCTCCTGGATTGCCGTAGGCACTTCATAGGCCTGGGCTCCCTACATTTGAGACTCTGGGAGCTTCTATTTCCTATCAGCGCTTCTCACAATCATACCATTTCACGTTCATTCATTAGGTGTTAACACAAGTGACAGCGGACTGCTGTCATCACAACTCGATCGGGACTGGAAAGCTGCTGGCAAACTGGTTAAGACTGGGTCCGGCCCAAATGTGCAGCCAGCCTCGACCCCGCGCTGTGCCCAGAGCCCTCCCCTGCCCCCCCATGACAGGCAGCCATGGTGGAGAGTCTGTTTTTAGATGATCACACTGAAAAGTTGTTACGGCATCATAACAAAAACGTTTTAGATCTTTACTAAAATGTTTTATGAAATGCATGTGTAAACAGTTCTTCTAAAAACAGCCCAGAGCATTACTCAGGCGGACTCAAGGGATCTGTTACAAGGGCTGCACAGCTCTTGTTAATTTCAGTTCCTCCTCTGCAGAGCTCTTGTTAATTTCAGTTTTCTTCCTGGCCAACGTTTGTCATTTTCATTTCAGTTCATTAGGATGCTAGCTTCCGCCATGATCCATAGAAAAACAACAGCAAATATACAAATAGAAATATAATAGATATTCTACATAAGATTTGCCGTAAACCACACACCTCAGTTCTTCAGCTTTGAAAGCAAATGATACAAAGAGCTCATCTCACTGCTGGAAAATCCAAACTAATTTTTTTAAATTTGAGGAAGAGCACCAATAGGGAAGGGAACCAGCTCTTGTTAATTTCAGTTCCTCAGCTTGGTGGGTCTGTGGTAGAGCTCTTGTTAATTTCAGTTCCTCAGCTTGGTGGGTCTGTGGTAGAGCTCTTGTTAATTTCAGTTCCACAGCACAGAGTGTCAGGTCCCCTGCAGAGCTCTTGTTAATTTCAGTTCCACAGCACAGAGTGTCAGGTCCCCTGCAGAGCGTATTAATCTCAGTTCCTCAGCACAGAGGTCAAGCCCCTGCAGAGTTTATTAATTTCAGTTCCTCAGCACAGAGTGTCAGGCCCCCTGCAGAGCTTGTTAATTTCAGTTCCTCAGCACAGTGTCAGGTCCCCTTCAGAGCTCTTGTTAATTTCAGTTCCACAGCACAGTGTCAGGTCCCCTTCAGAGCTCTTGTTAACTTCAGTTCCACAGCACAGAGTGTCAGGTCCCCTGCAGAGCTCTTGTTAATTTCAGTTCCACAGCACAGTGTCAGGTCCGCTGCGGAGCTTGTTAATTTCAGTTCCACAGCACAGAGTGTCAGGTTAGGCGCAGGGCTCCTGTTAATATCAGTTTTGCCCCTGGCCAGCTCTTGTTCATTTCAGTTTCTCGGTCCCACTGGCACTCTCCTGGCTCTAGTAAAGGGCTCTGCAGCCCGTTTTAAATGTTTACACACCCAAAGCAATTGCTGTGAAACATTTCCAAACTGAAACATTACATTTCTATAAAACAGTGGGAAGGGTGTTTTATAAAAATGACCTAAAACAAAGATTATTTAAAAAAACCCAAAAAACTTTTAAAGTGTTTCGTGATCCCAATTTAAAATGTCCTAGATTAGACTAAGATGTTTTAAATGGTCACCTAAAAGTAGCCCCAATCCAGACTGGGCCACGACAGGCTCTAATAAAGATTATAGCCCGCTGTAGCCCGCTCCGGCCTGATCAGGCAGATGGTAGTGCAGGCTGTGTCCCTGGAGGTCTCCGGCATCATGCTTAACACCTATGGACACCGTGTATAGGGATCACACAGTCTGAACATGCAGAGAGCCAGATGTGGGTGAAGGAACAGAGGCCTTGAATTGTGCATCATGCAATGTGCTTTTTATCTGTATGCCCTTAACGTGACTAACGTCATCCTCCTTATCTAAACAACAGAGGTGGCTGGTGCTATAAAATACAGCCAAGAAGTTTTTCTTTTGATAAAAATAATTTTTTAATGGGCTTTGTAATCTTCTAATTAGCTTCATGACTGATCCTGGGAGCTGAGGTTTCACATAAACAGTGCAGGAGGAAGAAAACACCATGGGAACACTCCCATCATCAGAGAAAGATGATCCATGCCCATTCCCCACCCTGCAGGGGTGTAACTAGGGTGGAATGGGCCCCACTGTCTCCCACACTAGGGCTTCTCAGGCTTGTGGGGGTGGGCGCAGGAGCACTGCCAGTCCCTATTATTCTAGCTACTCCCTTGTCCTTCCCGGGAGGGCAGAGTGACGAGCTGCCTCAAAGAGACATTGGTGCAGCCTCTGCTCAAAAAAACATTGCTTGACACTGACTCCCTTACCAGCTATTGGCCTGTCTCTAACCTTCCCTTTTTAGGGTAGGTTAGTGAATGGGTTGTGGCTCGGCAGCTGCAGGAACATCTGAACTGTATCCATTTTCTGGATCCCTCACAGTCCGCCTTTCATCCAGGTTATAGCACTGAGACTGTGCTTGCAGCTTTGGTCAGCCACCTCAGCCGTAAATTGGATCAGGGTCGTTCGACCCTGCTGATTCTGTTAGATCGTTGCTCATGAGATGTTGGCGACTCGCTTGAGGGACCAAGCCGGGGTGAGCAGGATTGTTCTTGAATGGCTTAGTTCCTTTCTGGCTGGAGGAACTCAGCAAGTGGTGCTTGGGGATCGTTTCTCATCTCCGTGGGCGGGCTATAGCAGGCGAACTGGGCCCCCATCACGTTTATTAACGCCCAAAGAAATAGAGCCTAGAGGAGCCATAGGTTGAACTAGATGACCCTCAAGATCCCTTCCAACCCTACAATTCTATTCACTTGTCTGGCAAATGAGAAAAAATTGTATGAGGAAGAATCCAGCCCTAATATCCCAAGTGTGGCTCCTTATAACAAGTGTGGAAATCAAAGCCCAGGGCTAATCCAAAGTGTGCACACAGCATGTGCATGGTATTTATGTATTGTGCAAAGTGCATACATGTTTTGTGCTTGGTGCATGCGTGCAACTTGCACACCGTGCACGAGTGCCCCTTGGACAGGGCCTGGAGACTACAGTAGTTCCTACGATGCACTGCTTTGCCTGGCCCATGTAGGATTCATGCCCAAGGTATGATGCAAACTCTCAGGAGTAGACACAAAAGAGAAGCCTGCTTTAAATTCTTTCTGCAGCAGATTTCTCCAAAAACCTCTCAGCATGAAATTTCTTGTCAGTGACTTTGTTGTTTATTAGAATGAAGCTTCCAATAAAGGCTATCATCCAGATACATTACCAGCTCTGTATGAGCAAGGGTAATTGAATTTGATTAATTCCAGTCGGATTAGCTGAGTAAACAACTCTTTCTGGAGCCTGGATTTAGCAGCAGTAATAACACTGTGATAATCAGCTGTATTTATAATCTACTTAGGTTTGGCGAAGTACAATTGGGGACAGTTCAACTATTTTAAACTTAAAATAAAAAATAAAAAAATAAGTTAATCATTTTGGGAGGGTTCCAGTGTATATTATAGCAGCTCAACACCACTGGAGAGGGTGCTCTCACATTTTCAGTCTTATCTTACTGACCTTGATCTATAACCAGGTTAAAGCCACGACTTTACAATCTGGGAGTCTCTGATTCACCACACCTCTGAAAATCAGACGTTTTAGACCTACCTAAATATGGGAATTTTAGGCACCCAAATAAAAAAATTAAATTAGGAGTGCTACGTTAAAGCAAGAGTACTTAAATACAGCTAGGTATTTAAGTACTCTTGCTTTAACGCGGCCCAGATAAAGAGTGTTTTTTCTTCTCATTTTTGACTTTATTACTGTCAATTGGGAACGCACAATGAAGATGGGTCCCTAGTTAAAGTACATTTCCAAAGGTTTGTTCATCCTTTTAGATAAACTGCATTTGTGTGCGTATTTGTGCAGGGCCAGGGATTCATCTTTGACTCCTCCCTCTCCTTTAAAACTCCGATCCAGGCTGTTGCCAAGCTGTGTTGCTTCGCTCTGCAGAATATTGCAAAAATCCAGCCTTGCCTTACTGCTTCCACTGCCCAAACCCTAGTCCATGTGCTAATCATTACTTGCCTGGACTGCTGCAACTTCACTCTTACTGCCCTCCCCTGCTTTCATCTCACCCCTCTCGCACACTGCTGCCAAAGTCATTCACCTTGCCCGTCGTTTTGACCATGTTCATCCCACCCACTCTGCCTGAGCGTATTCAGCACAAGCTCCTTGGGTTTACCTTCAAGCTTCTTCCTAGTCTTGCTCCACCCTCTCCACACTTGCTTCCTGCCCAGGAGTTTCGCTTCTCCTCTGTCCCCACCCACTCCTGCCCATGTCTCCCTAGCTGCTCAAAATGTATTTGCCCCTTCTCCCTTGCTGTCTGTCCCCTATGCTTGGAACTCCCTTCCCTGGACACATTTGTTCTGCTCCCAACCTTCAAATCCCTCCTGAAAACCTACCTCTTCCATCAGGCTTTTCCTAGCTCATCATGAGGAGAAAATTGCCTCCTCTTCCCCTCCCTCTGAATCTTTCTCTTCTCTGTAACTAAGTTAAGCATGTGCAACCTCAACATACTTTATGAATGTATCCTTGTTTCTCCCTATGTTCCCCTCTCCCTTGCCTTTTTTAGATTGTAAACCCCTTGGGGCAGGGATCTGTCTATATCTACTGATTGTAGAGTGTCAGGTACATTGCTTGTGCTATATAAATAAATACCACTACCGCAGGGAAAGCACAGGTGGCAACTTCAAAGGGGTGACAAAAACTGCAGCTGCCACCACTGCTGGTAAGCTCCATAGCTGGAAACCGCAGCCACTGCTGCCTGTGGGAAGCTTGGCAGCTGAACCGAGGGGAAGGGGAGCCGGGATCACCTAGGGCAGCAAAAATCCTTGCACCATTCCTGTGTTTGTGCATGTACATTAAAACCAAACATCCCCATGTCTTTATATTACTTTCTAAACGAGGGATACATAGAAAAGAATTGGAAAAAAAAAAAATTAAATCTGATTAAAATTAGGTAGTTGAACAGCATTATTAAATACGGTGTGCTAACATCTTCTTCCAAACTGGGTTTGATGAGCTGAGTTACTTTGTGAATCCAAGGTAAAGAAACAGGTACAGCAAATCGTTTACTCTCAATGATTTTTATTTATTGCAATCTGTTCGTAGAGTTGTCTGAACACTGTCAGTCAAGACCCAATTTTCCACCTGCTTTTCAAAAGACATGGTTGCCACTTGCATTAATTAGCAACTTGCTACTTTCAACTTGCTTTTCAGTTGCCAACATTTATTATTATTATTTTAAAAAACAATTTCTGAACCAATGCCATACTCTGAGATAGATGTACAATCACATTGCCATGAGTTAAAAATGCAGATTTTTAGTCTTTATTGCACAACCATAAACGTTAGTAAAATATAAGTGATTAGAAACTTGATAAGGTCTGATGCGATCATAGAACATGAACTCGGTTCCATTAAAAAAAAAAAGTCCACAGATTTTTCTATTGCCGAGTCCAAATGTGTTAAAATACTTCCCTTTCAATAAGTAGTGATTCAAAAACATGGCTATTGTGGAACTTTAGTAGATTAGACAGACGTCCTTATTCTATTGCATATCATTCAGGGTATGGACCAATCAATAGCAGGGGACTGGAGAAACTTTCAAAAGCAGGTCGTCTTAAGGCGTTAGCCGCTTGGGGTCACGAGGGAACATGGATGTCTGTCGAACATTGTGCAGCCCCAGGTACAGCATAGTCACTCTTTCCAACCCTGCAAAAAGTTATGCTCAGTGTTAGCTTCAGACTCTTGAAAACAAACTCACAGCGTAACTATTTTGGTGACCGTTACGTAGCTCTAGTACAGAGTCCGGAAAAACTACCCTGGATCTAGCACAGAGGTGGGCAGGTAGCTGTTCTGAGGTAACAGAACGTGTGCTGCTTGGGAGGATGAAGGTCTTGGGGAAGGAGGGCATCAAGCTGCTATAGCTGGGACCTGCCTTTCAGATGATGCCATAGTATTCTCTCTCACACAGAGGAGACTTCTCCAGGGGAGGGGACCTCAACTGACAGGAATAGGATGGCTGTAGTAGTGGGCGATTTGATCCTTAGTAATATAGATAGTTGGTCCACTAGATGATCACAAAACAAAGGGGGTGCTTGTGTTGGGGTGATACCCACACCAGCACTCTCTTTTGCTGGTGAGGAATCTGAGGAATTATCTGAAATTAGCATCATGCCAGAAAAGGTTTTATTGCATAGCGATAATTTAAAAAGTAGCACGTCACCCAGGCCCGATGGTATTTATTCAAGGGTACTAAAAAGAACTCAAATTTGAAATTGCTGAACTATTATCAGTACTATGTAACTTATTGCTAAAATCCTCCTCTGTGCCAGAGGATTGGAGGTTAGCAAATGTAACCCCAGTTTTTAGGAAGGGCTCCAGAGGTGACCCTGGAAACTACAAACCGGTAAACCTGACATCAGTACTGGTGGAAAACTGGTGAAGATCGTTGTTAAATACAGAATTATTATACTAGGCATATTGACAAGCATGATTTGAGGGGTAAAAACCAGCATGGCTTTAGCAAAGGGAAGTCATGCCTCACTAACCTATTAGAATGTTATGAAATTGTTAATAAGCATGTGGATAAGGGTGATCCAGTTGATTAGTGGATTTTTAAAAAGCTTTTTGAAGCCCTGGCTCACCAGAGACTTCTGAGCAAACTAATATAACTAGTCATGGGACAAGAGGAAGGCCACATTCTCACTTGACATTCCGCGCTTGTTTTGGCTCCAGGAAATAGTCCGGAAGCCAAAACATACGTGGGGTTTGTTGAGCACAAACACCCCCTGCATGGCTTTGCCGGCAATTATCTGGGAGACTGCAGAGCACGGGAAATCTGGTCTGCAATCTCTCAGATGATCACCAGCAAAGCTGCACGGGGAAGGGTGGGAGTTTGCACCCGACAAACTCCGCACATGTTTTGGCTTCCGGATTATTTCCCGGAGCCAAAACAAGCACGAAACATCAGGTGAGAATGCAGTCAGAGTCCTGTCATGGATTGGTAGCTGGTTAAAAGATAGGAAACAAAGGGTAGGAATAAATGGCCTCTTGGAGAAGAGGTAATTAACAGGGGATATGATCAAGTTGGAAAGAGGTAAACAACAGGGTACCTCAGAGGTCAGTACCGGGACCTGTATTGTTTAACATATTCATTAATGATCTGGAAAGAGTGAGCTGGCTAAATTTGCAGACGACACTGAATTATTCAAGACAGTTAAGACCCAGACAGACATTGGGTGAAAACAGACATAACACTAACTCCGCTTTAAACACTGCTGCATAGGGCACCTGCAACACACGTAAGAAAGGTTAAAGCGGTGTTAGCGCTATGTCTGTTTTCACCCTTTGAGGAACTACAGAGGGATCGTGCATGACTAGGTGAATGGGCAACAAAATGGCAAGTGAAATTCAACGTTAATAAGTGCAAGGTGATGCACATCGGGAAACATAATTCTCACTTTACATACATTACATTGCTAGGTTCTGATTTGGGTGTAAACACTCGGGAGAAGGACCTTGGAGTAATTGTGAATAGTTCCTCAAAGACAATGGCTCAGTGTGCAGTAGCAGTCAAAAAGGTAAACCAAATGCTAGGCATTTTCGCAAAAGGAACAGAAAATAAAAGGGAAAATATAATAATGCAGCTGTATAAACTTTTGGTACGACCCCCACCTTGAATACTGTGTGCAGTTCTGGTTGCCTCATCTCAGGAAAGATATAATAGAAATGGAAGAAGTTCAGAGAAGGGCAACAAAGATGATAGAAAGGATGGATTAAATTCCATACGAGGAAAGACTCAACAGGTTATGGCTGTTTAGCTTGGAGAAGCGGCAATTAAGGGAGGAATATGATAAGACTGTAAAATCATGAGCAGTGTGGAAAAAGTAAATAGGGAATTGTTGTTTGTCCTTTTTTACAATAGGAGAACAAGGGGACACTCTCTGAAGTTAAATGGCAGCAGATTTAAAACAAACAAAAGGAAAGGAAGTACTTTTTCACTCAGCGGACAGACAATACAGTTGTGGAATTCATTGCCAGAGGAAGCTGTGAAAGCCAGCAGCATAACTAGCTTCAAATGAAAGCTAGGTAAATTCTTAGAGGAGGATAGAGCCATAAACGCTTACTAGTTGGGGCTTTAAACCCCCAGCTACCAGTAGTTGGGAGTGGTTAGCCGGAGATGGGTCACACCTCCGTACTGGCAGCAAACTGGTGGAGACCATTATTAAAAACTGAATTACTAGGCATATTGAAAGCATGATTTGATGGGTAAAAACCAGCATGGCTGTACTCGACTTTTCTGGAGCTACTGTAGCTGGCCGCTCTTTGAGACAGGATGCTGGGCATGATGGACCATGAGTCTGACCCAGTATAACAATTCTTATGTTTTAATCAGCATGACTGACTGACTGACAATATAATGAACTGGCACTGGGGAAAAAGCGTAGATTTCACCATGAAACCACCCACATTCCACCATAAATTCTACCGCTACATGATTGTATGGATAATATTCTACTGCTACCGAAGTGGGTGGTCTCTTCATAGCAGAATTGCTTCAACAAGCAGGAAACCGGGAATGCTGTGATAAGAACACACAACTACCCAGACCAGTGGTTGATCAGATTTGCTGGCCTTGTTGCAGGCAGCGGCCAGTACCAAATGCTCCAGGGTTTCTTTCACCCTCTTCTGTAATAGGCAATTATGGAATAATCTGTCCTTACAGGACGTTTTCTCCCAATCTAACGGGTTACAGATAATACACATTCAAACAATTTGTATGCTTACTTAAGTTATTCCTCCCAGTGTGCCTTTCCCATGCGTCTGCAAAAACTGCATTTCATCTTCCATTGTGCTGCTCATTCAACCTAGCTCTTTCAGGTCCCTTTGAAATTCCTCACAATCTTCTTTTCTCCTGACTAACCCCCAAACTGTTGTGTCATCTGCTAATGCTGCCATCTCACTATTTCCAACCTTGTCCAACTCACTGGACAAGGTGGGAAATATCAGGAAATAATCCAGAAACATCTTGGATACTTAAGAACGTAAGTGCCGCCATACTGGGTCAGACTAATGGTCCATCAAGTCCAGCATCCTGTCTCTGACAATGGCCAAACTTTTTCTCTTGGGAGAAGTACCAACAGGTCACAATGGGCAATCCATTCCCCGTTGTTCCAGCAGTAGGAGGTTACATTCCCAAAACCTACTTGGCTAATAGCCATTAATGGACCTATCCTCCGAGAACTTATCCAATCCCTTTTTAAAACTAGCTACACTACCAGCTGTGACCACTTTCTCTGGCAGTAAGTAGCACAAGTTAACTGTGCACTGAGTGAAAAAATATTTTCTCTTATTTGTTTTAACTCTACTATCAGTTAATTTCATGGAGTGTCCCCTTGTTCTAGTACTCTTAGACAGGGTAAATAACCGCTCCCTATTTACATGTTCTACACCACTCATGATTTTATAAACTTCTATCATATCCCTTCTGTCGTCTCTTCTCCAAGCTGAAGAACCCTTACCTATCAAGCCTCTCCTCATACGGGACCTGATTGATATCCTTGATCATTGCTGTTGCCCTTCTCTGTACCTTATCTATTTCTATGTCTTTTTTGAGATGGGGTGACCAGAACTGCACACAATACTCCAGGTGTGGTCGTACCATAGATCTATATAGAGATATTTTCAGTTTTATTCTCTCTCTTTCCGAATGATTCCTAACGTTGTTTGCTTTTTTGACCGCTGCTGCACACTGAGCTGAAGATTTCAATGTATTGTCCACAATGACTCCAAGATCCCTTTCTTGAGTGGTAACTCCTAACTTAGAACCCAGCATTGGATACATATAGTTTGGGTTATATTCCCCTATGTGCGTCACCTTGCACTTGTCCACATTAAATTTCATCTGCTATTTGGATGTGCAGTCATCAAGTCTTGCAAGATCCTCCTGCAATTCTTCACAGTCTGCTTGGATTTTTAACTACCTTGAACAACGTTGTGTCATCTGCAAATTTGATCACCTCACTCTTTATTCCTTTCTCCAGATCATTAATGAATGTATTAAACAACACTGGTCCCAGTACAGATCTCTGGGGCACTCCACTAGTTACTTCTCTCCACTGTGATAACTATTTAGTCCTACTCTTTGCTTCCTATTTTTTTAAACCAGTTTATGATCCATGATAGGATACTGCCTCTTATCCCATGACTCTTTTAATTTCCTCACAAGTCTCTCATGAGGGACCTTATCAAATGCCTTCTGAAAATCCAGATACACTATATGACTGGCTCACCCCTATCCACATGCTTATTTACCACCTCAAGAATTCCAATAGCTTAGTGAGGCATGACTTCCCTTTCCTGAATCCATGTTGACTCTTCCCCATTAAGCCATGTTTATCAATATACTAAGTAATTCTGTTCTTAACCGTTTCCACCAGTTTGTCCGGCACCAATGTCAGGCTCTGTTTCAAGAATCACCTCTGGAGATCTATGCCGTTCTTCAGAACTTCTATGCCCTTTTTCAGAATAGTCTCCCAGCTGCAAAAGCTAGCTCATAAATGCTTGTTTTTCCCCCCAGAAGCATATTTATTTATATGCTCTTTTTAACGCTGTGTTTTAAGTTTCCTACAAAAATCTTATCACTGAGGAAAAGACGAATTAGGAATCATTCTGAAAATGTGGCTGGAATTTCCTTTAGAGCAGATTTTCACCAAGGTTTAAAAGATAAACACAAAAAAGATCTACAGAACGGAGATGGCTTTATTTTGGGGGCACTCGCGGTGGTAAGGATGTACAACATACTAGGGGTGGGACTTCAGGCCAAATACCGGGTACCGGTTCCCAGATTTACAAAAACTGGTTTACCGGATTAATACCGGTTTACCGGTACCGGATCCTTTCCATTGATTTCAATGGGGAACTGTCCCCATTGAAATCAATGGAAAAAAACAAAAACCTCCCCACTCCCCGAGTCCAGGCTGCGCGGGTGGAAGGGGGGACAACCCCCCCCTGGATTTAAACACCAAAAATAATTTCCCCTAAGTCCCCTAGTGCGGGCTCCGGGCCGCCGCCGGCGACCCAGAGCCCGCACTAGGGGACTTAGGGGAAATTATTTTTGGTGTTTAAAACCAGGGTGGGTGGGGGGTGTCCCCCCTTCCACCCATGCAGCCTGGACTCGGGGAGGGAAAGTGTTTGTGGTTTTTTGTGTTGTTTTTTTTTACATTGCGGCCATTCATTTGAATGGCCGCAATGTAAAAAAACGGTACGGGGGGAATCCGGTAATTTACCCAGATTACCGGGTTTAATCTGATACTGCCGGTACACCCAATACCGGGCAGTATCGGATACCGGTAGATCCGGTAGTCCCACCCCTACAACATACCTTGTTTCCAACTATCCAAGGGGGTTTGAATTTGGCTGCTGCAAACAGTGGCCATGGCCCACAAGCCATTTACTCTAGAGTAAGTGGTTTGTGGATTGTGGCCAGTGTGTACAGATTCAGGCTGCTGTACCTAAAATGCATTTTAAGATTTCATGCCTTTTAAAAAAAAAGAAAGTTTCCCTCATTTTAGTTCATTTTAATATTTAAAACGCTCTGTCATGCAGAAAGCCCCAGGACCTCAACAGCTTTAAATTAAGCAGCTTGAGTCAAAGTTGATCAATGAGACCAGCTGTGATAAAGAGCCCTGAACAGCTTGGGCGCTTCCCCCTTCCGTTCAGGGCCGGCTCTAGGCATGTGCCACACAGCCAGCTGGGGCCCCGCACTTGCCTGGCTGGGCAGCAGGCTGCAGCCAGCTTCTCCCCCAATAAGTTCTTCTTCCTTCCCTCCCTGGCTCCAGTCCCCATCCTTCACCTGCCTCTCCCTCCTAGTAGCGATAAGCCTTGTTTGTTTACAAACAGCTCCTCCCCACGTGCTGATCAGAAGGTTTTAGCCTTGTAAAGAAGGTTCTTCGAGATGGCTCCCAACATTCTCACAACTGGGTTGTTCACGCTCACCCTATTCAAATAATAGACCACATGATGCTCTCGAGCTCCTCTAGTATAAAAAAACACTCTTCCCCTCAGAACGACAGTTCCTTCCAACCCTTTCTAGAAATATAAGAAAAGAATTCCATGCGGGATTGGAAGGGTGCGTGTTGTGAGAATGTTCGGAGCCATCTGTTCTTCTTCGAGTGGCTCCTCACATGATATTTTTACATGGCTCTGCCGGGTGGGGAGTCTGTGGGCGCACCAGTGCATGGGTGGGTCACGGCTGCACACGCATCCCCACTCACCCACCACTCATCCACACCCACATAGTAACCACCGTTTCCCCCAGTTGCTCCTTGCATGGGGACGAGTGGGGGGGGGGTGAGTGGGGATGCGTGTTAGGCGGGCGCGCACTCGGCTGGGGAGGGGGGGAAGCACTGGGAGACCATGCTTCTCCATGGTTGCTGGAGTGGTGGAAAATGGGAATCCTTCCTGTCCAGAGGGAGTAGGTTTTATAGAAATGTATACATTTGCATAATTAGGTGGGGCCTAATTATGCAAATTAGGCCCCGCACCAAGACTTTGCACATGGCCTCACAAACCCTGGGGCCGGTCCTGCTTCCGTTCTATCGTGCCTTCCCCCTTATGTTCTATCGTGCTCCTTACATCAGCTGGGGAGTCCTCTTGCAAAAGTTCCATCATTCCACAAGGTCCACACAATATGAGTAAGCAGAGTGGCATTCTCCATGGCTGCTCCACAACTTTGGAACTCCCTTCCCCTGGAGGTTCACCAAAGCCCAAGCCTGAGAATATTCTGCAGGCGATGTAAGACCTATTTATTTGGCCAGATGTTTGGCTGGCAGGGATAGGGCTTAGGATGCTGTTTTAAATGGGAAATTTTAATATTTTTATACAGTTTGGGTTTTTTAATTGTTTTTTTTCTATTTCAGTTTATAAACACGCTGTTCTCCATTCTGAGCCTTTGGGGAAAAGCAGGCTATAAGCTGAAATAAGTAAACAGACTGTGAATAAAACAACAACAAAAAATAATAATCCCTGTCTTTCTTGCTTTCAAAACAGCTTTATCAGAAAGTACCAAGGGGGCTACAACATCCAGCGTTCTTATACGCTTTATGCGGTTTACAATAAATCCACACAAAGTGGAGCATTTTGTTTTTTCTAGGTGTTCTCCTTGCCTTTGTTGGGAACTGGGAGACTGTTATAGCTAGCAAGAGGGGATTTTTCTTCTTTTGATCGCCTGCCTTTGAATCTTGCCCGATCACTCCTTCAGCACTTTCCATTTTATGAAATAACTAATGCTTGCAACTTATCTTCTCTGTTGAAATCCTCAGAGATAAGTAGCTTACAGCGTTGTTCAACAAAGCAATGCCAGGAATCCTTATGTTAACTACTAGAACACTCGATTGGTTTTGATCATCCTGGGCAAAGTTCCTAGAGGCTTGGCTTACTGCCTCGCGCTAAACCTGGCCTGGGACAGAACAAAGCAAAATCAAAACAAGATACAGTACCTATCCCGCCACCTGCATGGGGAGGAGCACCGAAACGGAAAGAGTCGATGTAAGCCTTAATCTTCTCCAAGTCTAAAAGAGAACAGCAGGTTTATTATTTGATTGTTTTCCAGCTCATTTGATTACCCAGAGCGTGACAATCCCCTCTCCCCCACAGTGGCGCTACACAACAACAGGGGTCTGTACACGCAAAACCAGACACCAAGCATCAAGAGTCAAGCATCAGCCCGGAATCTCGACTCAACATGGAATACAGTTTCTCTTTTGCAACTCCAGTAACTCCGCTGATGTGATTTATTTGGAGAAAGCCATTTATGGCTGAATGGCTGCCAATGAATTACTTAATGCGGTGGTGGGTCCTAAACCTTGGAGAATGGTAGAATCTACAGTGGAGTCTGCTCAAGTCAAATTTCTTAGACCATGTTAAAAAAAAAAATAAAAAAAATTTGACATCAGATTTTCTACTTAAGCCAGACCTCGAGGAAATGGAGCTGAAGAAAACTGGTGCTCAGGTTAGGCAGGCACCAGGTTTCTCCATCTGCTCAGCTGACACACAGCCCAGCTGCACTGACAGAACGAAGCCCCTAGAGGTGGGCTGCTGTGGGAACACTCAATAGCCCATCTCATGCTGCCAGGAGCCCCCTCTCCCCATGGCAGAGCTGTGTGTTCCCCAACAACCCAGCTGCCCTGGCAGCTGCCACCAGGGGTTTGTCTGCTCCAAGTTCTCTTTGAGATTGCCAGAATTCTCTCTATAAAAATATTCATATTAGAATCCACTAGATTGTATGTGCTTCTGGCCAGGCACAGAGTGGAATTCGAGATAGCTAGTACTTTGTGTTAAGTGAGTTGGAGTTATCTGGATTCCACCATACTTACATACACCTGCAAGAGTACTCAGCGTGTCCCTCAGCTTCCCCTCCCTCTCCTGCCTGCTCTCCTAGCCCCTGCCTCCTTTCCTCCAAGGGACAGGTGTGCTGTCACCCCAACAGCCTACCTGTCTCTCCCCCCAGCACTACAGAATGAAAGTCACCCCAGTGGATTCACCTCTGCCCCACAGTCCGGATCCAAGCAAACTCATTCCACCTTCTCCTCCACACAGAAGTGTTTCCCAGGATGACTCTGCCTCCTCCTCTTGATAGTCGTATCAGCAACCGGTTTCTTTTGTTGGGCTCTCACGAGCTCCCCACCCCCACAGACTGCTCATCTATGCGTCTCTTTGTACAGTCCTAGCCTTCAGGATCCCACTCCTCCTCTTGCAACTAAGCTAAGCACGAGCACCTGCAAATCATTCATGTATCCTTGTCTCTCCCTGTGTCCCCCTTTGTCCATTCTAGATTATAAGCCCCTCAGGGCAGGGAACTGTTTTTAATCACAACTGTTCAGCACCAGGCACATTGCTGGTGCTATATAAACCACCACCAGTCATAGCAGTAGGGGGCAGATGGAACTGGATACACTATCCCAGAAATCAGAGTTTACGGTGGTACGGACTCGTAGCAGGGTGGTCTTGCTCCAGGCAAGAGACCTGAGCCTGCTGCTGCTGGAAACATTCACTAGTTTCCTGTATTAGAATCCTTCTTTAACCTTTAACCTTGAGTCTGTTTCTAAAGGGTTAATAAGATAGTTAATTCAATACCATTAAATTTAATGCCATTATTGCTCTGCAAGAGATAAGAATGACTAAGGCAATGTTACTACAGGTCAAGATTTTAACTCTTTCCTCAAATTTCATCTTTCAAAGTGTAGAAAAATATTCAGGACACCCTAGACTCAAACATTTGTATGTTAAGAGACTCTGGCTTCCAGTTTCATGATTGAGCTTTAAAGCCTCTTTCCCCCTTTTATGACCAACATCCTGCACAGATTTTGGAAACATTTTAACAATAAGGCTTTGTGATTTGTAACCTTTCAATGTAGAGTTTTAAAGGATTCGTTACCGATGCCGTGATGCTGGGCTCTCTCCGTCAGCAGTTGAGGGTCGTGAATTCGCTGAGCTCCAGACAAAATCTCTTCCCCTCTCATGAACATGTCGTAAGAGTTAGAGCATTTCTGGCAAAGGAAGGTTTGTAGTTTGAGAGAGGAATGCGTTATTTATGGGCAACTGATGCCGACCTTTTCACACAGGGGAGTCCACTCAACCCAGCCAATCAGAAATTCAGCATATGCAAAGTTCATTTAAATAGAGCAGTGTAAATTTTATTGAAGTGCCACTTTATTCTCTCCACTAACAATATCAGTACCTTTTAGTTCCCCCCACCCCAGCATGTGGTTAAAATACTGTAGTAGAAGCCCTCCGAGCTTGCAATGCGGCAGCAGCACTTCTGTGCCTGCTGATCACCTGAAAAGCAGGGAGCAGAAAAGGCTAAGTTTGCCTGCATTGCAAGCCCTGCCGGCTCGACTCCAAGCCTGCCACACAATGCACAGTTCTCCCGTTTCCTGCCGCTCAGCTGAAGAGAAATCATTCACTCAAATATTTTTAGCTACGTGGGTATACTTGATATGCCTGAAAACTTTGAGCTATCTGGGTACAGAATCTGATGTATCCAATTCAAGAAGCAATACATTTGCTAGAACTTAGGGCTGGGGAAAACATGTTTCCTTGACTTCAATCAATCAACCAATCAATCAGTGAGTTTATTGAGTACAAGCTTTCTGCCATGACTCCAACATACAATACATGATTATTAAAGATAAAACGTTGCATAAGCAACGATTATATAAGAAATTATAGCAGTTACTTCCTCAGAAGATCTGTTGCTATAACAAAAAAATAAAATGAAAGCCCAACAACAGTACGGTATCAACCTCAAACAAGATAATCCTAGGGGGACTTAAATTAAATGGATAAGTTACGCAAGTTTGACTTGAGTGGATCTCATTGTACCTGTACCTATGGACCCCCATATGGCTTAGTGGGGCCATAGGACATCCCAGGCTATAGTGGTATCCATATGTTCAGCATTCTCTCATCATCAAATGAATGACTCGTTACATTTAGATTTAAGGATTTCAGGTAAGCAAGTATAAGTATGGAGAGCTCTGATCTTGAGCCGATTTCCAGATTTAAGAAATCCGAAAGCAAGTGTAGTTCCCATAGAAGTGCCTCTTCCCTCAATGCATTAAGGACACCGGGAGCAGCAGGAACCTAGGTGCTCCATGGAGTCTCTCTCAGCTGCTTTCAATATGCCTTTTTTTGGCCAAGCATTCGTCAGTATGTAAATGCAACTGTCGAGCCAGTAGAGTTTTGCCGTTTACCATGCAATGCGTATGGCACAGATCTCAGTGGAAGCAAAGGTCATGGCAAGGAGGTTTCTCTCGCGGTATTACAGTAACCTTTTTGTAGCATGATTCAAAGGGTTCTCTATTGCTCGTAGCCTGCCTGCACTTTAAGCCCATGCGGATAGTAGCATAAAACTTTTACTTACAGGATTTCCTGGGTCTGGCATTGTATAGAATGGTCTCACAGCCAGAGGATACTTGTCAAGGATGTAGAAATCTGTATCGTACTGCAAGGAGACCAGATATTTCAATCAAATTAATACAAGATAAAAGCAGTGGGGCTGAAGAAACGTTTTCAACAACTAAACAATGGCTTTCTTGGTTTAAAAACTCATTATCTTTTATTAGCTTTTGAACAAATTAAATAAAAGGAAGCATTAGATCAGCGACTGGCTGTCAGTTTGTTTCAACATGCTGTAGCCTGAAAGAGAAGTAAAAAGGCGCGGCTGCCAAATCAGCTAGTTTTTCTGGATTCTGCCTTGTGGAGAGCTCTCGGATGCTTAAAAATAAGATTTCTCTTTCTGCTAACGATGTCATTTATTATTTGCCAAACACCGATTTCCCCTTTCTCCGCTGTTCCCAACGAAAGCAAGACCGAACGGTTCCATTTTATTTAACGTCTTTAGCCGTGCCCCTGCAGCGAGCATACCCTGTGCCCAGAATAATCTGTGTCAGAGAACTGGTCGCTGTAGAACCAGCAGGAGAAATACATTATTTTTCATGTTCACGTTTTATTAAATCACTTCCCTGCAGAGTAATTTCTGTAAAACCCCAGATTGCATCATCAATTTCAACGAGAGATCAAGATGGGGGGAAAAAATAGCAATTCTGTAACAATAAAGCAATTGTGGAAAAATTCTCATGCCAAACCATTACAAATCTGTATTGCTCAAACAACTTCCATCTTAACTAGGGAAAGCTTTCTGCAATGTTATCTTCTCTGTGTTAAGGTCAAAGGCTGTTTTGTAGAAAACCGCTTGCTCTCTCTTGCTGCTATGTGGAGCTCAAGCTTCAGGCTCAATAAAAGGAGTTATTTATTGGAAAGTACTAGTTACCTTCTCTTTCACCAGTCGGCCCAGGAGCTTCTCATTGGGTGTGATAAAAAAAATACACAAATATTCTCAATGTTAGAGTAAGCAACTTCAGCCTTTAGAGAACATGCACGAGTCAGTATAACCTAGGGGATAGGGTGTTGGACTTGGGAGACCAGGGTTCAAATCCCATCATAGCTGTGAAGTCACTGGGTGGCTTTGGGCAAGTCACACTCTCTCTACCTCAGTTCTCCATCTGTAAACGGGAACAACAACAACTTTTCAGGGTAAGGATTGTAAAGCACTTTGAATAATGAAAGTACTATACAATTATTAACAGCAGCAAAATAGGATCTGCATGCACCTTGCAGATCAAAGAAAGATCATATCGGATTGGTTTTTCCCTCTCTTGCTTTATTCCTCCTGGAACGTTTTTAGATTGGACACCTGAGGGGATCCCCTAAAACCATCTCATTTGGGAGGAATATAAACCTGAATGCACCGATAACTAGGGATGCACTTGCAATTCCCTGCCTATTCCTATCGCACCATTTGGATTAGCGGGAGACTCATGGGCCTGTTTTTTTGCTGCCATATGCAGTTGCCAGCTGTGCAGACTGGGTAAAAAAATGCTTCCATTGAGGTCTGGCAGCAACTGCAGTATATCCTGGACTCCAAGGACGATGGTATATCAGGACCCTGGGCCTATTTACCTGGAAGTAGCATGTATAGAGCGATGGCATTAAATGTAAGAAAAACATATTGTAATGTGGCAAATGTATATCCAAGCTGTGATGGACCCACCATGCCTTTCCGGTCACCCCATCTCAAAAAATATATAGCAGGACTAGAAAAGGTACAGAGAAGGGCAACAAAAATGCTAAAGGGTATGGAATGGTTTCTGTATGGGGAGAGGGGCTTGATAGGCTGGGGCTCTTCAGCTTGAAGAAGAGACGACAGAGGGGGATAGGACACAAGTTTATAAAATCATGAGTGGCGTGGAACGAGAAAATAGGGAGCAGCTATTTAACCTCTCAAACAGCACTAGAACTAGGGGACAGTCCATGAAACTAACTGGCAGCAATTTTAAAACAAATAGAAGAAAGTATTTTTTTTACTCAACACACAATTAAGTTGTGGAATTTGTTGCCAGAATATGTGGCCAAGGCCAGCGGTATAACCTAATGAAAGGATTGGAGAAGTTCCTGCAGGAACGGTCTATTAACAGCTATTAGCCAAGTCGATCTGGGGAATGTAAACTCTGGCTGTAGAGAGCGGAGAGTGAACGGATCGCCCCATTGTGACCTGCTGGGGACGAGATTGGCGACTGCTGGGGAGAGGATGCTGGGCTCAATAGACCGTTGGTCTGACCCAGTCTGGCACTTCTTATGTTCTTATGCCTGATCCACCTTCTGCTGACATCAATACAAGGTAGGAAGCTGATTTTCAAAACTTGCATAAGTAACTTGGGGACTCACTTTCCTCACCAGTGGGCATTTAAAAATCCCACCCTTGATTCGAAAACATTGAAAAATGTTAAAAGAGAATTATTATTACATTAAATTTCTATGCTGCCCTTCTCCAAAACAGAGAATCAGAGCAGCTTACAATCAAAAGTACAAAATACGAAGTGTAGTAATTCCCTTCCACACGCCACGATCCTTCACCACCCTATATCCCACAAAACAAAGAACATTACAAATTCAAATGAAAAAAACCCAAAAAATCTAACCCACCCACCCCATGCTCCCATTCTTAATCAGTGTTGGAAGGGACATCAGAGGTCATCTAGTCCAACCTCCTGCTCAGTGCAGGAAATCCGCAGCTACAGCATCCCTGAGAGCTGTCCGTCCAGCCTCTGTGTGAAAACTTCCAGCGAAGGAGACAGAGCCCACCACCGCCCTAGGCAGTGTCTGTTCCACTGTCAAACAGCTCTTACCATTAGGAAGTTCTTCCTAATGTTTAACCAAAATCTGCTTTCTTGTCATTTGAGCCCATTATTTCTACTCTTGCCTTCAGGGGCAAGAGAGAACAAGTTTTTGTCATCCTCTCTGTGACAGCCCTGCAGGTAGTGGAAGACGCGATCATGTCCCCCCTTACTCTTGTCTTCTCCAAGCTAAACATACCCAGTTCCTTCAACCTTTCCCTCATAGGACTTGGTTTCCAGACCCCTGACCATCTGTCGCCCTCCTCTGAACCCATTCCAATTGGTCAATGTCCTCAAAGTGCGGCGCCCAGAACTGGACACAGTACTCCAGAGGAGTTCGAACCAGCGCAGAATAGAGTGGAACTATTACTTCTCATGATTTGGAAACGATGCTTCTGTTAATCCAGCCTAAAACTGCATTCGCCTTTTTTGCAGCTTCATCACACTGCTGGCTCCTGTTCAGCTTGTGATCAACTACAATCCTGATTCTTTTCACAGGTATTGCTGCCAAGGCAGGTATCCTCCATCTTGTATTTGTACTCTTGATTTTTCTTACCTAAATGCAGAACTTTACATTTATCTCTGTGGAACTTCATTTTGTTAGTTTCAGCCCAATTTTCCAACTTATCAAGATCATTTTGAACTTTATTTCTGTCTTCTAAGATATCAGCTATCCCTCCCAGTTTTGTCACATCTGCAAATTTAATAAGGATTCCCTCTACTCCCTCACCCAAGTCATTAATAAAGATGTCGAACAGTACTGGGCCCAGAACAGAGCCCGGCAGCACCCCACTCGACACCTCCCTCCAGACTGATGAGGAGCCATTGATGAGCACTCTTTGAGTACGGTTCTTTAACCAGCTGTAAAACCACCTAATGATGGTATCATCTAACCCACATTTTACCAGTTTGTCAACAAGCATATCCTGGGGGACTCTGTCAAATGCTTTGCTGAAAGCAAGATATATTACATCCATGGCATTCCCATGATCCATTAGAAGATTAATCTGGCATGATTTATCCTTGACAAATCCATGCTAGCTTCTAGTAATCCCTGCATTGTTTTCTAGATGCTTACAGACCGAGTGCTTTATAATCTGTTCTAGTATCTTTCCAGGTATCGATGCCAAGCTGACTGGTCTAGGTTTCCCAGATTCTCCTTTTTTGAAGATTAGGGCCAACATTTCCCCGTCTCCAGTCTTCTGCCTCTCACAGATGAGTCCCACCCCATATCTCCCACCTAGGAGAAATGCAACTGTCTCCCATGCCTTGTACCCCTCCTCCCCCCGCAGGGGGCTGTGACATAAACCCATCCTACCCCCATACCACCCCCACAAAGGGGCTGTGGCATCAAGATGTGCGCCCTTGTTTTCAACCCAGATAGATCCTCAACCCAGATAGATCCTGACCCACTGTCTCAGCCATTTCTGCTTAGGCCAGTCTTGGTCTGGTCAAGAGTGGTTGGATTCCTTCTGGAATGTCATGACGTCACGGTGCTTGGTAAGAGGTCAGGACGGCAGACCCGGCTGGGCTCCAGTAAAGTACAGGCTCTCTGGTTCAGCTAGTAATCAAAAACTTAGCCTGAGTACGGCTCTCCTAGCGAGCAAGGTTTTGGACAGAGTGTCGGAATCAGATCACGCACTGCAGCCGAGTAGCTCAGGTTAATTTCTTCTACTGCAGTTAAGACCCACTTTTTGCTATTAACTTGCTTTCTGTTGCGTGCCAGGATTTACCTCTAGATGAAATCTACAGTGAACAGCAGAAGGGATTTTCATTCCCATTTGCTTTCATTTAATTTAGTCATTTCCAAAGTTGGAGGGGGTAGGGTGGGGGGGCAGGTTGCAAAGATTCTCTGAAGTTATACAGTAGGAACATGACCCCTCTCCTTATACAACAGTAGGTGCAAGTTCAGACTCTCAAGCTGTAACATACTCCAATAACTTGTAGGTACCTGAGATCTTCTTCATCCCCCATCTCTACTCCCACTTCCTTAAGCATTGCCAACCCCTCGCGGTACTCCAGCCTTAGTGTTGGCTCCAAGAACTTGAATGGCTCGCATGGAAACTGTTTGTTCACGGTCTGAATTTCAGTTTGAAATCTGTTTACAAAAGAAAATGAGAAAGCATTTTTCCATACAGCAAGCTGCTTACAAATGTCCTACACACTTTGACCACACGGGGTCACTCTTTTGACACACAAAACTAAGTGGTTGTTCTAAAACACTTTAAAGCAGAGGAGTTCTATACAATCAAAATGGCCTGTTGTCCAAGTTAATGCAACCCACTTCAATATTATACCTGTTAAATATTTTACCATGGCTCTTGCTGCTTTATTCCTTTCTCAAATAATACCTGACTAAGCTGATTAATATTCACCATCATTATTCTAAAAATCCAATTTTCTAACTTGTAAAGTTTTCTAGGTCCACTCCTTTGAAAAAATCAAACATATAACAAACAACAATTTCCTTTTAGTCCTGTCATTAAGGTAGTTGCTCTGTAATTTGTAAGTGGATGTTATATTTTTCCTCAGAATCTTGCCCAGCTTGGAGCAAAAATGGAAAACGCTGCTCTCCTGGTAGATACACTGCTACAATAAATAAGATTCCAGAAAGCTTTCTGGAGTAACAGCTATGATGATCAATATCAGGATAAGGTGACAGGATGCTTCCGGTTCAATGTTTTTCCAAGAGGAAGTTCTCTGAATTCCTTTTGACATGCTTCAGAATTACAGCCCATAGTGGGAAACGATCATCCGCTTTTCCAAGCCTTCGGTGAGCTCCAAGGCCGCGCACAGGGAGAGCTGGGGCACAGTAAGAACCTTCCATCTCACCTTCTGCTAGCGGAAGTAATTTCTCAGCGGTTCCCCAACATGGTAACATAGAAAGGACAGGGGAGCTCACGGCTTTCCCTGCCATAGTCCCAGTGTTCTTAAACAAAGAATCAGAGAACTGGAAGGCTCATCTAGTCTAGCCCCCTATTTTGAGGCAAGATACTCTATATACCAGGGGTTGGGGAACCTCAGGTCCAGCAACCAAATGTGGCTGGAGGCTAGTTTTTATTTGACCCCTTTCCACTTTCTGGATGTTGCCCTTGGATCCAGTTTCTTCTCCCAACACTAAAAAACTCAGCTCATGGAATGAGAGCAGAGTCAGACCCATCTGGACTCATTTCTGCCTGAGTGCACCCCTTAAGCACCCCCCACCCCAACCTCTAGGAGACCCTCAAAACTGTACTCATTTCCAAAGTGGCTCCTGGGAAGAAAACGTCCCCCCTCCTCCCCAATATACTAATCTTCTCTTGCAAAACCTCCAGGAAAGAAGATTCCACAACCTCCCTAGCCAGACAAACTGTCCCTGCTCCCCCGGGATGTAGCATGCCCCATCCTCGCCCATTACCTCTCTTGAAGTCCTTTGAATATCTGTACCAAAGTGTCAGCAATTTCATCCACTACTTCATGATAATGGTAATTAAAAGCCATCTCAATATCCAGACCGACAAACTCCGTCAGGTGTCTGTGTGTGTTAGAGTCTTCTGCCCGAAACACTGCAAAGAATTAGAGCACATATTCTAAATGGATTTTCATCCTATAAAAATGACTGCAATGTTATATTCATAAAAACCATGCAGAACGTCAAGCCTACGGTTCCCTCTTAGCCAAAACAAAACGCAGCTGTTACCAAGCTGAGGAGCTGGGCACTATTTTAACAGTGACCCAAGAACTATACTATACACGTATTAGGCTTTTTATTTTTGAAATCTTTCTTCATTTCTCTTTCAGAATTGTTCTGCTGATTTAAGGCAGAAATCACCAATTACCAACACAGAGGGCCACTGAAAGCAGAACCGCCGGCATTTAAGCAGTAGCAGTGCTAAAGGCTATGAGTAAAATAAGCGTTTATAGGACTTCAATTCCTTAGCACTTTTGAAAATAGAATTCAGGCTCAAGTGCTTCTGCAAATTGTAGACAATATCCACATGGGCGACTCGTGCGGGGGGCACAGAGGGAGCATGTACCCCCCCCCCCCCAATTTTTGGAAACCCTATAGAACCCCTGCCCAGTCCCAACTCCTGTGCCCCTCACCCCACAGGCATACAATTGAGAGTTACCAGTCGCCTATGCCAATATCTATTTTCTCTAGTTTTTACAGAGGAGACACAGGAAATAATTTATTCCTGGGGTTAATTGCTATAAGTCCAATTACCTCCTCTCCCCTCTTCCTTTCTTTTTCCCTTCTTCCCCCGCTTTCTTCTTCTAAACCCATATATGCAATTACATATTTGGCTATCAATGGACAAGCATATTTTTACATTAACAAAGAAATAAAATCGACGGCATGTAAAAAAACAAATTCTGTGCAACTGGAGCTGTCATTAAGATTCCTCCATTTCTGATATTGCCTAGAGATTCTGCTAGTTTATTTAAGTTCACTGGGTATACTAGGCCATTTCTCTCCCCGAGTCGAGTAGTGCACAGTAACCGCCACTAGAGACCGCCGGCGCTCTGTCCGTGCTCGCTCGTTTTGACAGTGTGCGTATGTTTGTTCCACCTGCCAATCCTTCAGGCTTTTTTCTGTCATGATGTCACTCCAGTTAGAGGCCCTTACTCGACACTTTTGTTCGGTGTGGGCAGATCAGAAGCGAAAAGGTTCAAACTGTGAGCACTTACGCGTTGCTGTCACGTCCATCACACGCTCGCCCCGCTGAGGCGCCACTGCCGCATTAGCAACGTGAATCGTTCCTACCTGGTCCAATGCAGAAAACCTTTTCAAAGTCGGCACAAATACACATCTGCTTGTAGAGCTGTGGGGACTGAGCCAGGTAGGCGCTGCTTTTGAAGTACGAGACAGTAAACACATTCGCCCCTCCTTCACTGGCAGCTGAAAAAACAAATGTTGACAGAAATGATCATGCAGGTGCCTGGGTAGGGATGCAGCTGTCGGTGCTTAAAATGGGGCATCCAAACACGGCCCTCTAGCCTGGGATTCATCTTCGACTCCTCCCTCTCCTTTACACCTCCTATCCAGGCTGTTGCTAAATCCTGTCACCTTTCTCGGCATAATATTGCAAAAATCCAGCCTTGCCTTACTGCTTCTCCTGCCCAAACCCTAGTCATCTCTCGCCTTGACTACTACAACTTCCTCCTTAATGGTCTCCCCTGCTCTCATCTCACAACGCTCTGCTGCTGACGTCATCCACCTTGCCCGTCGCTTTGACCATGTTCAGTCCCCCCCCCTCTGCCCTACACTGGCTCCCTCGATCTGAACGTATTCAGCACAAGCACCTTGTCTTTGCCTTCAAGGCTCTTCATGGCCCTGCTCACTCTACCTCTCCGCACTTGTTTCCCACCACACTCGTTCCTGTGAGCTTTGCTCCTCCTCTGCCCCCATCTCTCACCTACTCGCTCCTTCCTTACTGCTCAAAATGTATTAACCCCTTCTC
The DNA here is from genome assembly GCA_003113815.1 of Sphenodon punctatus. NCBI lineage: Eukaryota > Metazoa > Chordata > Lepidosauria > Sphenodontia > Sphenodontidae > Sphenodon > Sphenodon punctatus. The sequence goes on from QEPC01001524.1 coordinate 6,392,726, forward strand.
CCTTGCTGTCCTCCATGCCTGGAACTCCCACCCTGGACATATTTGTTTTGCTCCCTCCCTCTCAACCTTCAAATCCCTCCTGAAGACCTACCTCTTCTGTCAGGCTCTCTCTAGCTCGTCATGAGGAGGAAAAATGCCTCCTCGTCTTCCCTCCCCGCACCCGCACTCAGAATCCTTCTCTTCCCTGTAACTAAGTGACGCACGTGCACCTGCAACTTCAGAAATATATCCTTGTCTCTCCCTATGTTCCCCTCTCCCTTGGCTTGCTTAGATTATGAGCTCCTTGGGGTAGGGACCTGTTATATTAACAACAACAGCAAATAAAAACAAGTGGCCAGCTGAAATTTCATACAGGCTTTTCAAACTTTCTAAGTAGCTTTGGTTTTGTTTCGCTTCACAACTATTTAAAAAAAAATTAAAAAAAATAGAAAGGGGTATAAATTTGGTTGTGGCTGAAAATGTATCCTTGGCAGTCAGACTATTAATTAATTAATTAATTGATTGATTGATTGAGTCTGCCAACCCATAGATTGTAGCTACAAAAATCTGGCAGAGTGGCATCGCCTCGGTAGACATGGCGCTTGCAACAGGTTTGGGTTTTGAATTTGGGCAGCTGTTCGTTAGAAGGACAAACTGTCCGTGTACAGCTGTGTCTGGAAACCTGTCTTTTGCCTTGGGATTTTGGAAGACCATGGGTGATTTCAGACGTTATGGGCGCCCAATTCACCACAGTGGATTCCCAGCGGTGGCAAAGCGGCTAACCATCCCCTGTGTGCAAGAGAGGCCCCAAACAGACGTGATGGGAGTGGGACCACGGCAGGGAATCGGACCGGCAGACCACGGCCCAGGGCAGCGCAACAGACGTTACGCCGATCCCGGGCCGTGGTTAAAGCACCTGGAAGGCGCTGGGGTGGCTCGTCCCGGCTGCTGCTGCTGTCCCTCCACTGCCTCCATGTACAGCACGACCACCGCCTCCTCCGCCTGCGCGGCCTCCTCCCGCCTTGCTCTCTCTTGCTTTGTCCCCGGCTGGGAATCATGTTGCTTGATTCCGGCCGGTGGTGGCCATTCAGTTGTTACTTTTTTTTGTTTCCCAGTGGGAATCGCTTTGACCACGCTTTCGGAGATGGTCCGGGCCAGAGCTCCGGAAGCGTGGTTATTTTTGACCCCTGGTGGGGATTGACTGTGGTGAACATCTGGCGTCCGCGAAACAGACGTTCAGGGTGCTTTGGCCCCGCCATGGGATTGACCGTGGTTCACTGTGATCTCGTGACGTCTGAAAATACCCCCTGAGTGCATTATTCTGTCTCACCTCTTCCCCCCGCTGGCCTTGGGGAATCTTCTTTGAGCTGGGAAAACCCTGTCTTTCAATCTCACCTCTGCTGACTGTGGTTCACATTCTCATGCACTACTACCTCATTTCTTAAACTGGCAGAGAGATTACACAAGGTATAAGCGAGGGCCTAAATCCCAAGCTCTAAGATGGTAGACCACTTAACCACAGGAGTGTAACCAAGCTACAATTTTCAGGTTAACTACTGAGTAATAACTTGCTGGAAATTTGTGTCAATTCCTTCTCCAGGGGCTGAATTAAAACGAGAACTACAGCAACAATCTCTAAACTCGCCCTGAGCCTTAATGGGAATGGCAGTCATTCATTCATAATGAATGACTGACTGACTGAATAATTCATCCAGTAGTAGAGCTTGTGATTCAAATGCTCAGGTTCAAGGCCTCCTCCTAAAGAGGGAATACTATATGTGGACATGCCTATTTAATAGATTTAATAAATCTCTTTATTGACATGGCAAATACAGCTGCTTTGCATTTTGAGTGCTTTGGCAAACTTTTATAACAAAAATAGCAACCTGCCTAAAAAACAACCAACACCCGTCCACCTCTAGGTACAGATGATTTAGCTTATCACAGAGTGGGTAGGAAAGGGACAAAGGAACTAATACATCCCCTAAGACAGTTCTCCAATGGGAAACATGAGGAGGGATGAAAGGGGAGGAGATTTTTCCATGCAACGGTGCATCACCCCAAGTACAGAGCTAGTGTAGCCTAGCGGAGGTGGTTTAAAAATGCTTTTTCCAGATGTGCAATCTGTGTGAACTAAGCCTGTACTTAGCCCAGGCTGACCTTGCCAGGATGACCACAAGGCTTGATTTTGTAATTCCCTCTTCTATGGGCTGCCAGCCGTGCTGGTTCATCGCTTGCAGCTTTTTCAGAATGCCACAGCGTGGCTGATCACTGGTCTGGGCAGCAATGTCATATTACACCCACCTGCTCTGCGTTCTCTGCATTGGCTGCCTGTAGAGTGGTGGACTGAATTTAAAATTGCGCTGCTGGTTTTTAAGGTCTTGAACGGCATAGGCCTTGGCTATAGTCGAGGACTAGTCCTGGAACCTCACCCTACTGGCTATCTGCGCTCAAATGTCACCACTAATCTATTGGAATTTTTTGAGGGTGTGAATAAGCACGTGGATAAGGGTGAGCTGGTCAATATAGTGTATCTGAATTTTCACAATGCATTTGGTAAGGTCCCTCACACAAGACGCTTGAGGAAATTAAATAGTCATGGAATAGGAGGCAGTGTCCTATCATGGATCGTACTGGTTAAAGGACAGGAAGCAAAGAGTAGGACTAAATGGTCAGTTTTCACACTAGAGAAGTAAATAGTGGAAAGCCCCACTGATCTGTACTGGGACCAGTGTTGTTTAATATATTTATTAATGATCTGGAAAAAGGAGTAAAAAGCGAGGTGATCAAATCTGCAGATGACACAAAGTTATTCAAGGTAATTAAAACCCAAGTGGACTGTGAAGAATTGCAGGAGGCTCTTGCGAGAGAGACTGGGTAACTGGGCATCTAAATAGCAGATAAAACTGAATGTTGACAAGTGCAAAGCGATGCACATAGGGAAAAATAACCCAAACTATATGTACACAATGCTGGGTTCTAAATTAGGGGTTATCACTCAGGAAAAGGATCTTGGAGTCATTGTGGACAATACATTGAAATCCTCAGTTCTATGTGAGGTTGTGGCCAAAAAAGCAAGCAGGATGTTAGGAATTATTGGGAAAGGTAGAGAGAGTAAAACTGAAACTATCATAATGCCTCTATATAAATCTATGGTGCAACCACAGCTTGAGTACTGTGTGGTGTTCTGGTCGCCCTAATCACAAAAAAGATATAGTAGATCTAGAAAGGGTACAGAAAAAGATAACAAAAATTATCAAGGGTATAGAACAGCTCCTGTACGAAGAGAGGTTTGATAGGTTAGGGCTCTTCAGCTTGGAGAAGAGAAGACTGAAAGGGGATATGATAGAAGTCTATAAAAGCATGAGTGGTGTGGAACAAGTTCATAGGGAACGGTCATTTACCCTCTCAAATAGTACTAGAACTAGGGGACACTCCAAGGAACCAACTGGTAACAGATTTACAACAAAGTATTTTTCTTCACTCAATGCACAATTAACTTGTGGAATTTGTTGCCCCAAGGCCAGCAGGCTAGCTGGATTTTAAAAAGGACTGGATAATTTCTGGAGAGTAGGTTCATTAACAGCTATTAGCCAAGTAGGTTTAGGGGACCTAACTTCTAACTGTCGGGAGCTGGGAGTGAACGACAGGAAATAGTTTGCTCATTGGGACCTGTTGGGTACTTCTCCCAAGCAACTGAGATTGGCCAATGTCGAAAACAGGATACTGGCTCAATGGACCATTGGCCTGATCCAGTACGGCGCTACTTATGTTCTTATTATAAGGTATTGGAATTGGACCTGGGAGACCAGGGTTCAAAACCCATCTTAGCTATGAAATCACTGGCTGGCCTTGGGTACATCACTGTCTCTAGCTTCTGTTCCCCATCTGTAAAATAGGAATAATAATGACCTACCTCACAAGGTTGTTGTGTGTTCTTTGAAGAGTATAGTGTAGCAATGTTAGGGTGAGTTACTGTGGGGGAAGGACTGGCAGAAGAATGAAGCTGGTAACGCTTTGGCACTTTCTGGCTTGGTGGGGTTGGGTCAGGTATGCCATATTGGCAGCAGTCCTACTAGCTTCACAGGGAAGTTTTTTGGTTTTGCTTTTTGTTCTTTTTTTTAAACATTCGAACAAAAGCTTAAAAAAATAATCTGGAATCGAACAGGTGATCTCGTTAAGAAGGTTCAAGTTTTGCATTTAAAGATGCAGGATTGGTTTTTTTTAAAAAGCTACTTAGTGGACCAGATGTTAAACCCCTCAGTAACAATTTATAAAAATTCTGGTGAGGATGTGGAAACTGGTGGCAAAGTATAGTTTCCACTTGTCCGTGTTCCTAATATAAGCCTGTATTTGGGAGGTGCTGGGTGTTTAATTTGGTGATGTCATCATGATTGGTTATCCGATTATACAGACATAACGAATTTGTGCTAAACCAGCTATCACAGCCTCCTCCCCACTAGCCATGTGATTTTTCTACATGTGGCTGCCCCTCCCCAAAACCCCCTAGAACACTGGTGCAGCTGTTGTTGCAGGACTCATACACAGTAAATCTATTCTCTGTAGTTGGTTATCATGGGCTGGAAGTAGGTTGGTGGGTATCTCCCAACGCAACAATGGCTACTTGCAAGGAGCACCTCTGGGCTGTCTGCCATGCCAGCATGCTTTCTGGGATCATATCCCAAGTTAAGTGCGCAGCACAAAGGGTGTGTTCAGATGGATGCAGGGCTGCCCACCTCTGGAGCTCCTCCGGGGCTGTACCCATGTCCACTCGCTCGCAACCCTGCCTGCACAGCACCCCCACACACCATAGAGTTGCGGGCTAGCATGTCTGCAATGCTGTGGTGTTGCCTGGGGCAAAGGCTGGCTGGCAGCAGAAAAACAGTGTAGGCCTGTGCAGCAGTTGAACCACTGCTTGGCTTCGGGCCGGTGCCCCGAATTTGGCTGGCCTGCTCCGCTGGCGGTCCTCCAGGATGTTCTGGAGTGCCACTGGCAGGGCTGCACAGCCTGCTCTGCCTGCACATCTGGCGGGGCGACCTTAGACAGATGGGCCATCTTGGTGAAGTAGGATGGTGCCGCCAGTACTGGGGCAGCCCATCTGTCTAAAAGCACCCAAAGTGGGTTGTGCTACCAGAAATAACAGTCAAACGTGTGTTTAATCTGAAAATAAGTGGCTAGTGTTACGACTGGTGACCCCCCTCCAAGATGTGCTGGAGGCCAGAGTTACCTTGTGAGAAAGAATCTAGGCACAGTGTAAAGCATGCAACCTGAGCATCATTAGAAAATTGTCAGAGTGGGAGAGAGCCAGGCTAGCACGTTGCCACCATCCACTCTGAAAATTTCTTAGCAGCTGCTTGCAAAGGGGGCCAAGAAGAAAGTTTTCCAGGGTGGAGTGATGGCCATCCCTCTAATGTCCTTTCTGGTGGGGTCACTGGCACTCTGGGAGGGGGGAGATGGTGCTGGGGCAGTGTTGCCTTCATAGCCGTAAGACCTGTCATCAATCCTGGAGACCCTGCCCCATGCCCTATAACTGGGACGTGAGCCAAGGCCACCAGAGTCTTGATTCACCACTGCTCTTATACAATGTGAGTCCCAACGGCATAACACCCTAAAATTCCCTCTTGCCTATTTTTGCATGGTCCACAAATGTACATCGCTTAATTCAAATAGATAATTCATTTTTGAATAGGTAGGAACAGTTAGCAAGCTGAAAAGTTGAAACTGTTAAGATATTTAAATATGAAAATTTTCAAGGATGGTACACCTTGTGCCCTAATTCTTGTTAATGTCGTTGAAAGAAATAGGAAAATTGGGCTCTTACCTTGTCAATTTTCCTTCTACGGGAGATCCTCCTGGACAGCCAGTAAAACAGTAGGGTTAGATCCCCGCCACTACCAGTAGGAGGCAGACTTCCTGATTTTCTGGAGCATGCTCAGAGGGATCTAGCCCCTAAACTCCAGTGTTTTCAAGCATTACTTCACACTGCTCAACCTATGCTGAACTGGAAAAATTTCTGTAACTAGAGAAAAACTTTATTATCAACGTAAACTGTGATCGAAAACTCCCTGCTCCCACTCCCAACAGGGTGTGGTTCTAGGGTTGAAGCGGGCACTAAGCTAAGTGTTCGTGATCCAAGCACCTCAGAGTTACTCCTCACTCTGGGTGGGACTGGCCGTCCAGGAGGATCTCCCGTAGAAGGAAAATTCACAAGGTAAGAGCCCAATTTTCCTTTTTCTCACGAGATCCTCCTGGACGGTTGGTAAAACAGTAGGGATATTTTAAAGCGGTGTCCCACTCCTGAAATATATGGGGGGGAAATGGAGGGAGGTATAAGAGGAGGAGCGTCAGGCGGAAAGGGATTAGGTATATCCCTTATAGCACCGCCTGTAGCACCCGTCTCCTGAAAGCCGCATTGGCTGATTCGTGCAGCAGGATCTTGTAGTGCCTCTACAAGGTGTGCACTGAAGACAAGGTCGATCCACGACAGATTTCCCCGTAGGAGGCCGAATTTCTAAAGGCCTGTGAGGTTGCTGCTCTTCTATGGGAATGGCCGAATACCCCGGGTGTGTGTGTGTGGTCTTCTGCCTTGTGGGCTAGATAAATTACCCATAGCTCCAGCCAGTTGATGTGATGCTTTCGCTCCAAAGGGAGCCACTTGCCTTGTGCATTTTTGCCCTGTGAGTGCGCTCCCCAGCCAAAGAGACTTGCGTCAGTTGTCACAGCCGTCCTGTCGGGATCTGAGAGCAGGACACCCGGTTTGAATCAGTCCATCTTTGCCCACCAGTGGAAGGAGTTCTTCAGTGGTGCTGGGACTGTTATCCACGGGTTTCGTCCCTGCGTCAGGTGGTCCTACCATGGGCGTAGAAACCGCTGGAGTGGAATCTGGCCCAATGTAGGATTCCCAGGCAGGAGATCATGGCACCCAGCAGGCTGGCGAGGGTCTTGAGTCTGACCTTGTGGGATTTCGAAATTTGTCCGATCAGGTGTCGGAGTTTTTCTTGCCTGTATTGTGTAAGGAAGATCTTGTAACTGAGGGTGTCCAAAATCACCCCCAGATGTTCCAGAGCTTGGGAAGGAGTCAGGTGGCTCTTCTTCAGGTTGATTAAGAAGCCATGTTTCTGCAGGTACTTGATGGATCTGCGGACATCTATCAATGCCTGCTTGTAGGAGGGTGACCGAATGAGGATGTCGTCGAGGTATGGGTGGATCTTGATGCCCTCTTTCTGCAGGTTCGCAATGAGAGGGATCAGGACCTTCGTGAATGTCCTGGGTGAGGTGGCGAGGCCAAAGGGCAGGGCTGTGTATTGCCAGTGCTGTCGGGCATACGTGAACCCGAGCCACTGTCTGTGAGATGGGAGGATGGGGACATGGAGGTATGCTTCTTTGAGACAGAGGGATGTCAAACACTCGCCTTGCGCGATCGCTATGCGGCTGGATTGGAGGGTTTCCATCTTGAATCTCTGAACTTTTATGGACTGGTTTAGGATTTTGAAGTTGAGGTCAGCACGTCATTCCTCCGACTTTTTTGGGACGAGGAACAGAATGGAGTCCAGACCTCTTTTCGTGGGATGGGACAGGTTCTATGGCTCTGATGGTTTGGAGCCTGTCTATTTCTGTTTGCACTGCGGAGTGCTTTTCCGGATTGTTGGAGACTGGTGAGACACAGTAGGAGCGTTGAGGGAAGTGGGAGAACTTGATTGCATATCCCTTCTGTATGGTTCAGAGGACCCATGCGTCTAAAGTGGAGTCCAGTAATTTCTCCGCAAACAGTTGTAGTCTGCCTCCTAGGGTCGTAAGGTCCTGAGAAGGGAAGGCTCCACAGTCATGTGTCTGTCTTGGGACATCCGGAGCCCTGTGTGTGGATAGAAAGGTTATCTGGTGCCACCTGCTGAAGAGTACCCTGTACTGAAGGGACGAAAAGGCGGGTGAATAGGGAGAGGAATTCCTCCCTCCCTGGCACCAGGAGGCTTTTCTCAAAGAGACTTGGGATGTTTTTCAATTTGTAGGCTGCCTGTAACTTCTGTCTGCGATGGAGGCAGCTCACCTGCTTCCTAACAGTGTGGAGGCAGACAAACAAGTGGAGCTTAGGGGCTAGATCCCACTGAGCATGCTCCAGAAAATCAGGAAGTCTGCCTCCTACTGGTAGTGACGGGGATCTAACCCTACTGTTTTACTGGCTGTCCAAGCAGATCTCCCGGGAGAAATCCATGCGCTGCTGATTTCAAGGGTAGGATGCAGAGTTCTTGGTGGAACAGGTTTATACTGTACAAAAGCATTTGCTTGTGCTGCTGCGTCGCTTCATACTTTTACAAGACAGACACGCTTAAAGTGAAGGGGATGAGTTATTGAGTTCAGTGACACTGACATATATATTAGGCTATAAAAGCCTCGGGAAGGGGTTATGGTCTCATCCTATGAGCTGGCTTTAAATTTGCACCAACATAGCATGCTCCATCACAGAATCTCCATTTATTTTGGCAATGTTGGCAACATGAGAGGGCAGACAGCTTACATGCCAGAGATCGAATCCAAGGATGTTGTACATGAGAGGGGAGGTCTTTGGAACCTGGGGTTGCTCCCGGGACCCCTCCCTCTGCAGCCACCACCGGCAGGCTCCGCACGGGACCAAAAACAAACCGGCGAATGTTCCTCCCCACACAATTACACAAATGATCTTTTCTAGTTTTTGAAGATGCCGTAAGATATTGCCATCTGCATTATACACTTGTATATATCATTTATAAAGGTAGGCTAAAAACAACATAATAAACAAATATAAACAACAACGATAAAAATCTTTTGCACAGAAGCAATCTCTGCAATTATAAAACGTATTTCATTCAAGAATATACATGTTAATTGTGTCCATTTTCTTGTTTTTATCTAATTTCATATGGTATGAATTGATACCCCTGATGAAGGGGTTATCTACCCGAAATGCATAGAGTTGTCAGATTATATTTTTTAACTTGATGTTTAGATTTGTTCATTGTTGTATAAAGGAGTTGAGACATATATTGGTTATTTCACTGGAGTCTGATATTGTATATAGAAGCAATCTATGTTTTTAATATACTTTTAACATTAGTAAATATATTTTTTCTACATTCATATTAGGTTTGTTTGCGTGCAGCAGCTCCTTTTTATACGGAGTTGTCTTTTTCTACTGTGCTTCATATTGTCTTCCCCCTTCTTTATTCTTTCCGCATGGGACCAAAACAAACAGGTAGATGTTCCTCCCCGCCACGGTCCAGCTATGCATCACCCCGACCCCTCCACCACAGAGTTCCGGTCGCTCACCCAACACTCTAGGCTGGGTCCCGCAACTCCATGGTCCTTAATGCACATGCGTGTCCCGACAGGGGTATGGGGCGGCTGCATGGGTGCCCCATGGTCTCCTCAACACATGGAAGGCAGCCATGGGACGGCATGTTCCTTTGCATTTGCCCACACAATGGGCTCCACATTTTCTTGGTTAACACCATGCGGAACAGCCCCGGGGTGAACATCTGTTGATCACGTGATACACGAGTAGGTGAATGGGGGGCTAATGGGGACAACACCTCGTTTGTTAACTCCCCAAGTTAAGGACAGTTGGGCAACAGAATAGGTTGCCTAGGGAAGCTGTGGAATCTCCTTCCTTGGATGTTTTAAAGAACTGTCTGGACAATATCTGCAATGCTGTAGGCATATGGTATTCTTCCTTAGAGTAGGGGGTGGACTAGATCAGGGAAGGGGGTGAGGATCTTTTTCCACCTGTGGCCACATTGAACGTTAGTATGAGTGCCACAGACCAGAGAGAAGTTGGGGGTGGGGGGTGCTCAGGGTAGGGGAAGTAGGAAGATCATGGATCTGTGCCTTGGATCCATCCCCTATTTTGGAGTTCACGCCCTCATTTCTTCTCCCTTCCCCTGAGCTCACTCTTTCAGTGTTAAGGGTAGGAACTGGATCCACAAGTCAGATCTAGGTAGTGTGAAGGGGCCAAACAAAACCAGTCAAGGGCTGGATGCCCCCTATGGGCTAGAGATTCCCCAACCATGGGACAGATTATCTGTAAGGGCCCTCCTAAACCTACTGTTCTGTGATAGTCAAATAAAAAAATAAAATAAAAATCCTTCCTTGTATGAAGTTGACCTAACAGGTGAGATGAAACTTAGAACTGCTAGCTTTTTAAAAAAGTTTTTTGTTTTTTTAAAATTAAAAGTAAGAGAGCAATGCAACATGAAATTGCTGTTCATTTGAGAAGAAGCTATAGTACACTTGTAATGTTAAAAGCTAAAAGATAACACAATTTATTATTATTATTGTTTTATAAAAAACAACAATTCCCAATTCCCATTTAGTACCTGAGATGATCTTGGGAGTCTGGATTTCCACAAAGCCTTCATTAAGGAGAGTTTCTCGGAAAAGCTGACAGACACCAGACTGGAGGCGGAAGACAGCCTGACTAGTGGAGGTCTGTAAGAAAGGAAATACAACCATGAATCCCAAAAGCTGCTCTTACTTGCTGGATTTTATTTACTTTTGTCAAGTCAGCATGGATCTTAAAGCTGCTCTCTCAGGAATGTTTATTACTATTATTTATATAGCATTTCCAGTGTTTTAAAGTGCTTGGCAATCCTTATCTAGTTCACCCACATAATAACCCTTTGAGGGAGGTCATTATTATTACCATTTTATGGGGCTCGAGACTGAGTTCATGGCTAAGATGAGACTTGAACCCTGGCTTCCCAGCTTCAAGTCTGCCATAACCACTAGGTTACACTGACTCTCTCATTATCCAAGCATTCTCAAGGCCATGAAAAGGGAGACTTTCAAACTAGGAATTACTGACTATGGGAAAGCAGCAAAAAAGTAGCAGGTAAAACCTTTTTACTTCAGTTTAATGTACTTTGAGCTAAAAGAGGACATTGCTGTGAAATATACACCCTCTTATTTTGGTACGCCGAGATAAAATCTACACTCCAGTAACAAAACTACTGAACCTGCTATAAAGCTTTCATTGCACCGGGCCAGAACACAGAACTATAAAATAAACAAGCCTTAAATGCATACATAAGAAAAGCAATGATCTTGGTAAATATAAGAAGGAGACATGGTGTCCAGTCCTACTAAAGGAAGTCTGTGGTAGCACAAGGTCTTAAGTGATGCTATGACATATCTACAAGTAAACCAAAAGTGAAGCCTGAAAGAGACCAAAAATGAGCTCAAGCACAGTAGCTAAGCAAACTGCCCTTCATTTTTTCTCTCCCATGGTGACTCCAGCAAGCCTCCCTCTTATGCTGCTACTCAGTTATAAGAACGTTGGGGGAATTTTTGAATGCAGCCGTTAATGTACTCGTGTGATTAACACCCTTGGGGTTTGGGCAAGAAAAAAAAAAAATCAATGCTGAAAAAACGTGCGTCAACATGGAACCCACAACTGATTGTTGTGCCTATGAAGCATGAGACGTGCAGGTTGGTAACACGCAGCTTAATTTAATTTTATTCAACAACCTGCGTCATTGCTCTGTTTACTTCTTCTTTCTCGGGGACACCAGACTTTTCAGTTAGAGTAAAGAGACTTGTGGTTTTCCACATGACATGCCACCAAACCACACAGGCACATAAGCCAATCAAAACAAATGACTTAATTCTCTGCTAGAAGATGGAACTCTTTTCAAACAATCCGAAGACTCACCTTTTTTTGGGACAACACTAAAAAAAACCCAGAAGTTATAGAATAGGGTGACCTAGGACCTTGAAATGTAACCTGTGGAATTTGAGTGACTGGGGTTTTCATTACACCATGTTCATAATGCTTTCAGAATGCAGATACAGTGGAACCTCATTATGCATGTCTTTATAAAGCAAATACAGATATATAGTAATTCCCAATGGTTTGTGGCTCCCCATGCATTTTATTGTCATAATCTCAAATACTGTACTGTGTTTCAATTCAGTGTGGGCACAATCCAGAATATGGGGGAGGCATCTCTTTGTTGTGTGCAGGGAGGCACATTAGCTGTTCATCAAAAGATCCCAGCTCAGGAAAAAGCCCCATCAGTCCTGCACTGCTTAAGGGAACAGTGTGCTCATTATTTATTATTATTATTTATTATTATTATAAACATTTATATAGCGCCAGCCATGTGCCTGGCGCTGTACAGAACATAGAAATAGACGTGGTCCCTCTCATGCATCTGGTATATATCCAGTTGAGCAGGCATGAAGTGCTGACTGTGCAGGCAAGGCTTGTACTGAAAAAAGGCCTCCTCTCTCCGGTTCCCTGATTGAGTTGGCCATTATCCCTTAGGCAATGCAGGACTGATGGGGCTCTCCTCTGGGCTGGAATCTTTAGACAAACTGCTAAGGTGTCTCCCTGTGCATACCAAAGGGGCTTCTGTAGCGTCCCTGTCCTGCCCATCTTCTGGAATGCACTCACTCCGATCAGTCAGTGCATACAACAAAAAATGTTAGCGTCCTCGCTATAATGCAAATTCAGAGATAACACAGTCCACTACATGGCTCCTGAATACATAACATTTTTCAACAATATCAAGGATAATTCCCTCTTTTTTCCTATTGCCCATAAATTCCTAGGCACACCCACTCCAAGGGATACACATAAGAGATTGTCACGAAGTTAAACCCAGGTGGGTATTATTCACCTGCCTATTTATTAAGTTTCATCCCCATCGGCCACGTGATCACCACGCAACGGAGACGCAGCCTCCACTCACAGCGGGGTCCCAGAGCACTCGGAGCCTGCCGTGCAGGCGAATGTGGCCCCATATGTCTGCGTCCCATCAATTAGGTTGTGTGTAGCCTCTGTGCGTAGTTCTACCAGCACCATGGAGTCATGGGTGAAAAGCCTAGAGTGTTCTGAGGAATGACCACTTCTGGCCTCTTTCTCCACTCTTGCTCTCACTGGCGCACATGTAACGTCTGCCTTAAAAACCCACTGAACCATTTTCAAACATGCATTCTCCCAACTCTTCCTGGTTGGCAGTTTGTGCCCAGCGCTTGCTCTTTCTCAGCCACTGCATTTTCCATGATGACTTGTGGAGGATTACCCTTGCCGGAGCCATGGCTCCAACTGACAGCCAGGGAGAAACCTGCACTGCTACCACCACTACACAATTGCAGTCACTCCCCACCTACTGATCTGCCCACCAATGCTGCATTCCCGGGACCAAGGAAGAAACAAACAGCTTCATCGCTCTTTGGGGGAGCAGAAGGTCCAATACGACCTGGTGAAGTGTTACATGAACAAAGAGGTTTTCCAGGTGATTTTGGCACATATGGTGCTGCAGGCTATAACCAGGACATGAACGAGTGCCAGCAGTGGGCCAAAGACTTGAGGTGTAGGTACAAGGAACAAGGAGATCCAGAACAACTTTGCCTCTGGTCACAAACATTGCCTTATTACGAGTCCCTTGACTGATTCTTCTGTGTGGATGGAGCTATCTTGCTTCCACCTGTATGGCTGCGGCTTTGCCAAGAGCCAGAAGCGGGTGGATATTGCTTCCTTTCTGCCCTCTCCCCCCCACTGAAGCTCCTGCTATCAGCAGAGCCAGTATGGGTTGACGTGGACGTGCACACTGACTCTCATTGTGTATCTCCTTGAGCTCAAGAGCCAGTCCTTGTTCGAGGAGCCACCTGAGGTTCTGATTGCGGGCATGGAGGACCCAGGTGCCACCTTTGTAGAGGTGGCAGTGGAGTTGGAGAATGGTAAGTTAATGCACCTGGGGTCTGTGTGAGTTTGCATTTACACAGCTGCATGATAAAGGCTTCTGCATATTGTTATCTAATTATGGTTTTTATTGTTTGCTGTGATGACAGGTGGCCAGGAGAACACGGAGCAGCAGCAGGACAATTGCCGGGAAACAGCTCCACAGGATGGGAACAGTAGGTGTGGAAAGTGGGTAGAAAGGCCCCATGGTGTGATAATGGACTGGTGGGGGGAAGCCCAAATGGTAGCGGGGGGGGGGGGGGGGGGGGGGGGGGGGGGGGGGGGAAGAGGGGAGAGATGGCGTGAATGGCAGTGGTTGATTTCGGTTTGTTTTTCACTCCTCTACAACGATCATGGGAGGAGAACCGTGTGGTGCTGGGATCCTGTTGCAGCAACTGCCCCAACAGCTGCATAGGCCAGGTACTCATTCCTGCTTCCCATCAGGTGGAGGACTGGAAATTGGGTGGCCAGGGGCCTAACACACTGGGGCAGAAAGGTGGTGGAGTGGTCTGAATGAATGGCTTTTATTTCCTTGTTGCCCTGCTACAGGCCTGCCAACGCAACAGGCATGGACGGAACCTACTCCAAGTGCCCAGAGGAACCAGGACCTATGGGTCCACAAGGGAGCTGCTTAGGAAGGCCACGCGGCGGGCAGACGAGATCTGCGACACCATTAACTGCACTGGCTGCCAATTGTCTTCTGGGCCTAATTCAAGGTGCTGGTTTTGACCTATAAAGCCCTACATTGCCTGGGTCCCGCTTACCTGAGGGACCGCCTCACTCCCTCAGTGCCGGGGTGGCCGCTGCAGTCTTGCACACCTCCTGAGAACACTCCTCCACAGCCAGATCCATGGGAGGAGGATCAGGTAAATCTCCACACACCCTCAAAGTCCTGCAACCCAAGTGAGCACACCCAGCTGCCCCCAAGAGGAGCAGCCGCAAGAAGAAATCGTTTTAATTTTTTTTTTTTTAAAAGTTCTTTAATATTTGATAATCCATACTTTCTATGCTTCTTCTGGGAAAGGAGGGATGTTTGGAGAATGGTGGCATGTCACAGCAATAAGCCGTTTTAGTGGCTGAAAGTGAGGAGGGTATGGCTGCACCAAAAACGGGGTCAGAAGTCCGATGGTCATGCATTTACGGGCAGTGGTGTGTATGTGTGTGATAGTTGTGGCAAGGTGCCTTTGCCCTGACAAAGACCACCCCCTCTGACCCCTCTTCACTGAAACTGCAAGCCTGGTTCAGCCAAAGTCCAGGCCTCAACAAGCACATGTTCAGGACTTCCTCATTCCTGAAATTCCTAAGGGGGAGGGGTGACTCTACACCTAAGACAGGTGACGTGGGATGATCAAATCATAGGAGAGGGGCAGCTGGACTGCAGCCAGCTGACCCTCCTGGACAAATCAGAAGGAAGGTCAAGGATGCCTTAAAAGGACCAGCACAGGCATTTGACTCTCGCTCTCTCTGGACTCTCTGACTGAGATCTCTAGCAGACGCTGCTAGGCTGGTGACTTACCTGCCTGGAGGCATACATGGACTATATGAGTGAGTATTTGCTAGCTACAGTTATAGGAAGACGCTTTCCAAACGGGCTACTATGTCCACAGGACTGACTCTGATTGGGTTATCACTCCTAGTTCTATGCTTTTATTCCTTTTTATATGTATCAGTAAAGTCTAAGTTTTCTTTTTACCCTACTGGGTGGGGGTGTGCGTGTGTTATTGGCTGACCATTAAACGCCTCCTTTGGGCTGGGTGGCCAAGCCTCGCTACTAAGGCAAGAAGAGAGGGGAAAACTCCCCATTTGGCTAGAAGCCAGCAGCTTTGGAACCAAGGGAAGCCTCCTGAGGGTAGCTCTGGGGGATCTGCCTCCAACGCAGAGGAGGAAATCCCAGGAACAGAGTGCCAGGAAAGGGGAGTGCTTTTGGGAAGCTGTGAGGCTTATGCCTTTTGGGGTTCACATGTCTTGAGTGGTGTGAACGCCCTCTGAATTACACTCAAGTGGTGGCAGCGGAATACTAAGGGCTTTGGGGGGTTTGCCAGCTGTGGGAACCCCTGGTCAGAGATTTGGAGAAACACAGTGAGGTGGGTGGCTCAGCTGTATAGCACCCCCTACTGGCGTTTCGCCACAATAGTAGCCCAGTGGGGTGCAAAGGGAACCACTGTGGAAAGCCACAGGCAAAGGCTGGGTGCTGGCCAGTTGCAGAGTAGCCGACTGCACACCTGTACCTCTGCGCTCCCAAGTGCCATTCTATTTGCAGTCTATACACTACTGCCATCCCATACCCAGCTAGCCTCTGTGTGCCAACAGGAAACTCATAGGAAACGTAGATGTGGACCTGTTGTATCACTTGCAGGTTCTGCTCAGCAACAAAAAGGAAGGCCTGGAGCACAATAACACGCACAAGGAAGTCTCCATGGCTGTGGTTCCAGCATCCGTGAACTCTGCAGACCACATGTCAAACATTTTGAACAGCTTAAAGAGCTGGGTAATTGCCTCGCTAGAATTGGCTGTGCACCGCTATGAGCAGCTATTGGCCAATATTGGTCATGTGTCCTTAAAGGACTGACTGTGTGCCAAGCGTGAGTGGCTATTGGTTACAGGCCGCCTTTTGGTTGAAAAAGTTTTTGCAAAGCTGTGTGTGTGTCACCAGCACTGCCA
The DNA here is from genome assembly GCA_003113815.1 of Sphenodon punctatus. Lineage (NCBI taxonomy): Eukaryota > Metazoa > Chordata > Lepidosauria > Sphenodontia > Sphenodontidae > Sphenodon > Sphenodon punctatus. The sequence goes on from QEPC01001524.1 coordinate 6,409,080, forward strand.
ATCCAGATGGCCATTAAACTGCATAGACATTTCAGTCACCAGCACATCAGTAAACACACTAACTCATCTAAAAACGTTACAGATGGTAGCACCATGTAAGCATGCAATTTTTTAATTAGGGTGGTGGTGGTGGACTACTGAATGTTAAGAAATGGACAGGTGGAAGGATGTGCAAGGCAGTGAAGGTCACTGCTTGGAATGTATGTGGAAGCAGAGCTGGGACGTGACTGTCCATTGGTTAAAATTTACACATATAATTTCTTCTTTTGAAAGTGACATTTTTTGCTTGCAATGAGCATATGGGGTCATACTAACATAAGAAAGCTATTGCTGCGGGTTGTTTGCCCAGGACAGCCCAATAGTTTTGGCGTTTATTTGTGGGTGCTATTGCCAGCCAGGGTACGGGGCCCAGAGAACTTGGGGTGTGGGTGGATACTGTGGCCTTTGCTGACATTTGGGTGAGGCCTGATGTGCAGAGAGAACTATCAGACACATCCTCCAAGACAGCCTATGGGCTCATAGGCTGGCACATGCACACAATGAGGTTCTATGTATGCATTATGGAGCGCGGACACATCCCTACTGCAGTTCAAAGTTCAGCAGAATGGAAGAGTGGGAGCCCCGGATGATATGACAGAGTGGGACAGGAACAAGATTGTGACTTTTCTGGACATCCGTGTGCTGCCAAAAGTAGGGCAGTCACTAACAGAGGCTGGACCTTTCCTGCTATTTTTCCCATCGCTGTCCTGACGACAGCAGAAGGATTTGCACGGAGCCACTGGGAGTGCCTCGAATGTACGGCAGAGATTAATCTCTTGGGGAGAAACAAGTGACTTGGAGTACAGGGAATGTGAAACAACTGAAGGAGAGCTTGTTGCCCTATACGAGGTTTGGATACTCGGAAAAGGGCAGAACACGCTCGTGAGCAGGGATGTTTTCCACCCCAACTGTATGGTAACGTAGAAAATGACAGAGAGGGGGTACAGAGGCACATGTCTGACTGGGGTTTTTGTGTGAAATGAGAGGGATGTCCAATCCCACGGCGGGCGAGATCCCAATAAAACGGTTTGCTGCTACCTGCCAGTACATCACCGTGAGCTCTGCATGCGAGGGACCAGGTGATGACAACATGCAAAAACTGATTGTTTTTGCTTTTAATTTCTTACTTTCACTTTTCACTGTAGTCACTTAATGAAGTATGAGATTTGCTCAATAAACTCAGTATTCTCCACCATGGTTATTTCTAGCCGCCAAGTGCTGGCAGGTATAAACCCAGGTATGCACTTCCACGGGCGAGCAGGGATAGCAGGCACTGGACCGCTTCTCACAATCAGAACAGTCTGGAAAAAAACAAACAGCTTGTGCATCTTCTTCTTCCCATGGTTTACTGTGCCTGAGAGTCATCAAAGGGGGCGGGATACTGTGAAGCAGGGCTTGGTGTGCGGAACACGGCAGGGAAGAATCCCCGCCCATGTATTAGGCTTGTCATGTTAAACCTGTAAGCGGGGACTGCCCGAACGTACAAGAAATACACGCAGGGGGCTGCCTGTTTATTAGGTTCTACGTGCTAAACACGCGAGTGCAGGCTGCATGGACTGAACCTGGACTCCTGGGGGCTATCTGTTAGGATAGGGGACTGGAAGAAGGGATAGGAACCAGAGGGAGCCCCGATACAGGGAACTAGAAGGGGGGAGATTGTTAGGATAGGGAACTGGAAAAGGGGATAGGAACCAAAGGAAATGCTGATTCAGGGGACTAGAAGAGGGGCAGACCCACGCCCTCCACCCAACCTCACTCACTCCGGGGCTATATGCTCGATATAAGGAAAAACAACCCCACAGGATCGTAGTTGGCCCTAGCACTCTCTTCCGAAAGCAGGCCTGATCATCATAGGGGAGGAGATAACGCCACTTCGAGCTCAGCCCCCGCTGGCACACTCGGCAACACGGTGCCCCAGTCACCCCTCTGACCCCCAACCCGCACACCTCTACGTGTAGGGAGGAGGGCTCCGGGGGTGAGGGTGTGAATTCTAGTGGGGAAGGTAAGGTTGAGGAACCAGGTCCACGGGGATAGGAGGAGGGATAAGGCACAGCACTCAGGGGAAGACCCAGGCAAGACAATGGGGAACAAGGAAGTGTATCACAATACCCTCTCCACACACACCAATCGCACTGCACTCTCCACACACACTCTAAGAGTCACTTCTACTCACTCGCTCTACTTTCACTCACCCAGTCACTCGCTCGTCCACTCCAGTCGTCCACAACAATGTTCTCCTCTCCACACAACTCCTCAAGGTGCTTCTCTCGCTTGGGGCCAGTCTCACAGCTGCGCTGATCACCGGCGCTGCTGTGAAGACCGCGTTTCCCTTTTAAGGCCCTAGCCCCGCCTCTGTGTGCTTGGATACGCAAAGAGCGTCGCTGCGGTTCTGCAGGCTCTACCCCTTTGCCTTGCTGCGCTGCGAGTCCTCGTTGTGTGCGTCTTGCGGCTTGACGCTGTGATCCCGCCAACCTGCGCTTTCCTTATCTCTGCCCCCTAATCCAGGGCGCTTTCCGGTTCTCTGCCTGCGATGGCACCGAAGGCAGCCCCTGATGTAGCGGGCTCTAATACTATTGTCTTGTTTGTTAACACCCACTGTCTCTAAGTCACCAGGCTAGCCTAGAGTTAATATTTTCTATTTCAAAACCTGCCATTTAGAACTGGAAAATAGCATTCCCCGGAAGACGATAACAATTCATATAGAAGAGTGTGTGAGAGTCAAAGCTTAGGCCTAACCTGTTTGTCACTGTCTTGTGCCTGTCTAGAAGGAGATATCAGCCACTAAGAAAAATGCTCACGGAGACAAATATATAGTGTATTCTTTTTAAGTGAGCAATGGTAACAATACCTCCTAGGCTCACTGAATGGGCCAACCCCAGTTCAGTGACAGAGAGAATTCCTCAGTCATAAATCATGAAAAGTTAGAAATCGAAAATGTGATTTTGCTCTACCTCTCCCTTCCCAACCTGAAAGCAATGATTTGTTCTGCAGTCTACGGCTCTGCACAATAAGCTAGACAGCTGAGATCAAACCACTCTTTTGTATAAAGAGCCTTCCCAATAATGCCGCTTCCATGTCTTTAGTAGGGCAGCAAAACACATAGTGCTCCTTCCTTACCCTAAATATAGTGCTTCCTTTAACACAGTAGAGAGAGAATTTAGTATTTGGGAAAGCTCCCAGATTATGCACATGGCACAAACAGCAACACTGCAGTGCCCCCTCCACGCTTCCCACTCTTCAAAATGCCTCAATCCTGCCTTACACGACTATCTTGAAAGGTAAAATGGTATCTGAGTTTCCATGCTCACACAATAATTGCCCTTACTGAAGCGACTGCCAACAAAGGTACCTATTTAGACTCAATTGTGGTGCGTATTCAGTAGGAATTGGACAGGCCACCAACTCTTTTCACGTAGGCTGCCAAAGAGCTATCACTACCAATGTCGGCTGGATTCAAACTGATAACTTAGAAGTGAAAAGGTTCTACGTTCTATTTACCAGTTTCCTGAGACAGCCATTCCTCTCAAAGTACTGTAGAGAAAGTAGAGTTTGTTGTGTTGGTCCCAAACATAGGCAATAGAGACAAAGTAGTAAAGTGATATCTTTTATTGGACCAACTCCAGTTGGTGGAGGTATGCATGCTTTCGGACCTCACAGCGTCCTTCGTCAGGCAGGTCTTGGGTTACAACCTCTCTATTCCTCTCACATGCAGGGCAATGAACCGAGACTTAAGAGATTTATTTCTTACTGATATGAAGCAATACTTCCCTAATTTACGCGTGTTCACTGCTGTAAAACAAGCCTTAGAACAACAGCGATCTAACCTGAATTGTCAAAAGAAATGAACTGAAACTGTCACATCGTCCTTTGTTAACTGTGTTAATGTACTGCGAGATTGTTATGGTAGGTAATGTTGCTACCACATGGGCTCAAATATCTAGACGACTGAACAAATTCAAGGTGCCAATAAATTTTTAAAGTTATGAACTTTTAAAAACAGTGATACTTTTTGCTTTTACCCTCTAATAAGAGACTTACAGCTTTACACTTGCTTCTCATGTAGCATGTACTGCAATATAAAACCTTTCAGTGACTTAGTGGTAAACTGTGTTGATCCATTAATGATTCTTTAGTATAGTCTGATTTTTCCTATATTAACTTTTATATATAATATATAAAGTATCATTATTATATATTGATATTACATATGTATATGTATGCATACACACACATATATATATACACATACATGTAGTACCAATATATAATGATACTTTATCAATATATATTGTATTTTATATATTTATCACACACAAACTGTATTTTTATATATATATATATATATATATATATATATATATATATATATATATATATATATATATATATATATATATATACACACACACATACACACACACACACACATATATATATACACACACTACTTATATGTTGACTGATCTATACTGAAAAAGATATGACAAGCAGATTAGCCAAATACAAGGAGCTCATTGAAATAAATTAAACGTAGGGATAAACATTTCTTTTATTCTGTATGGTCACATTTCTTTCCATTCATATAAAGCACTATATTGATTACTGAAAATGTAAAAAGATTTTAAAAAATAATAATCCCAAATCTGTGGCCTATGGTTATAGACCAGTTTCAGCTAATTACCATCCTCATTTTTGCCATTTAAATAATACAAAATAGAATTCCTCACAAGGCACATACAATTAAGCTAGCAAGTATAGGGGTGACACTTAAAGATCAGGCACTCTGACAACATAATGACTTAGCCATATAGTCAGAAAGATAAAGGACATGGAGTAGAGAACATTTAGTGCCTTGCAGGATGGAGCCCTGAGAGATACACAGTTTTAGCTCAGTACTGCAGAGCCAAATGCGTTTAAATTTTAATCCTGTCTACGATGTTGACTTTCTCTGGCACTTGAGCAAATTACAAAAGCATTGGTGAGAGAGTGTGAAGCTGGAATTGTCTAACCAGCTCTGGTGCCCAGACTTCCAAGGAGGATGAAAAAATATTGGAGAGACTTCAAAGCAGGCCCACAGAAATGATGCTGTTCCTGGAAAACAAGCCTTTTGGCGTGAGGCTTCAAGAGCTCAATCTATTTTGTTTATCAAAGAGAAGCCTGAGAGATGCCTTGATCACTGTTCTTTAGATACTCACAATGGACAAGCCATCTGATGGTAGTGGGCTCTTCCATCTTGCACACAAAGCCTCAACAAGAGCCAATCACTGGAAGCTTAAATTGGGAAGTGGCAAGGCTGAATTGGTCTAACAGCGAGGATAATTAAACACTGGACTTGTTTAGCAGGGAACTGATACATTAAGAAGAACATAAGTGCCACACTGGGTCAGACCAATGGTCCACCGAGCCCAGCCTCCTGTCTCCAATAGTGGTCATTTTCGGTGACTTCGGAAAAGTACCCAACGGGTCATAATGGAGTCAACCATTTCCTGCTGTTCTCAATTACTTGGAATCTTTACACTGAAATGAGATACATCTCTAAAAGATATGCCTCAATTCAGCTGAGATAAATTCCATGGCCTGCCGCAGTCAGTCAATCTAAATCAGGAGTTTCCCAAACTAGGGCTTGTAACCCCAAGTGGGGTTCCTGTATTGCTAAACGGGGTCCTGACAAGACTAAATCTGCATAATTCAATACATAGATTTCCATAATTTGGGTTCACAAGGATTTCTTTGGTGGGGTCACAGCTTGAAAAAGTTTGGGGAACACTGGACCAGATAACTGCAATAGTGTCGTCTGTGGAAATGAACATAATGCTTTCTAATTCAGGAGTGCAGGGAGTGTGAATTAGCTGTTTACAAAGCACTTTGAAAAATGGAAAGATAATTTGGTGTTCAGTGTTATAACACGGGCACTATACAATCCCAAATACGGCACAGGGAGAGCTCACTGGCACTCATGTACAGAGTAGCAAATCATATCCTAAGAAGTGTTTATATGCCATGCCCAATTGAGCTAACTGCTTTTACATGGTGAGCGAAAAGCAGAAAGCTCTCTACCCATTTATTCTGCCACATCTGAAAATAAGGCAGTGCTGGGGATTATTAAAGCATTTGTTTGTTTAATTTATGAAAGGCTATTTTAGTCTTGATATTTTAACCCAGATAAAAGCCATTGCTTTGTATTATCTGTGATGGTCAGAATTACAAACTCATTAAAACAAAAATACTGCAAATTTAAGATTAGCCATAGCGCACACCAGAAAAGACATTTGCTGGTTAGGTCTGTTAGAAGTCTTGACAGCACCAAACTATTCATTACCTAGGGCAAACATTTATCATTTTAACATGATTCGCATTATAGAAGTTCTGCCCAACAGAAATAGAGAACAGCAGAGAAAAGCACTTCATAAAACTAATTCTGAAGTATTTACTATTGCTTACTGCCCGCTGTAATTGACTTTTCCCCAACTATTAAAGGAATCACTAAACAGCTAGATTAAAAGGGGCAAAAATAATACCATTTCTCATTTTCAACATTTAGATAACTTTGCTATTTACATAGGGTAATACATTTAGGAACTAAATTTTGTGCCAGGCAATAAAAATGCATCTTTGAAATGCATCTAGTTTTTAAGCTTCAAAAATAAATACTATTAAATTGTACTATTCAAACATCATTCTTTGGTTACATAGTGATAAATAATAAAACATAAAACGGATTTTGCTCTTAAAATGCTAGAGACTGTATTTAAACTTATCTCTCAAGATAACTTGGTGTATCTCTGTTACATCCAATAAAAATAATCTGCCTCTTCATTAGTGTGTTAACAACAAAAAATTAGAGCTACCTTCTGCAATTTGGAAACCGAATCCCTAGACACAGAGACAAAGATTCCGAACATACACTGAATGTTCTGAAAAATTCATGTTACGATCAAGGCACACTTGGACTGGCAAGGAATTTGATCTAATGTTCAAAAATTATTATAGGTGCCACCTTTTAATTCTGCTGTATATTCTGCTCTGAAAAGCTGTAAACACAAGGGCTCTGGTCCTACAATCAGAACTAATGGGCAGACTCAACCTAACTGGGCAGACGAGCTGCAGGAGCAGGACTGATACATGCTCCCCATTCCAAATGAATGAGAGTTGGGCCCAATAAGGGTCAACCCAAAAAATCATATAATTAATAATATAAAGAAAATTAAGAGGAGACATGTTAGTGTCTTCAAATATTTAAAGGGCTTCCGCCAAGAAGACGGCAAGGCGCTGTTCTGCGTCGCTACAGAGGGCAGGGCTAGAAACAACGGGCTCAAGGTTACAGGAAGGGAGATTTCAGGGGAAACTTCCTACATGCAGCAATGGAACAAGTTGTCTTGTGGAGGTTGTAGGCTCTCCATCACTGGAGGCCTTCCAAAGAGCCTAAACAGCCATCTGGCGGAGATGCAGTAAATGTATCCTCCACCCAAGCAGAGAGTTAGACTGGATGACCCACGAGGTTTCTTCCAACACTATGAATCTTATTTAATGTTCTGTTCCACTCCAAAATGCAGATATTTACATTCATCCAATCTATAACAATTTTTATGTCTGTTCTCCTGAAAGATGGACCTTTGTATTTCCATGGTGGGATTCCTCTGGGCAAACAGCTTAAAATACGTGCCCATCCACACACACAGAGGTAGTTTCCCCTCCCGTCTTCACCCTATATAAACTTTGCATCTGTGCCTAAAACTCTCAGTTCGTGCGTGTTTTGCAACAAAAGTCCAGCATCAGACTTGCGGATTGCTGTTTGGCGTCTTCTATTGTAACGTGAGATTCCCGTGGAATGCTGAAAGGCTGCTTATGAATAGGCATGAGACTGACCCTTGGCTTTTGTTCCAGAACACACAGGGAGGCTGTTGTAGTCAGTGGCAACAGATGAGACCGGCGGCAAAGTGTCCGTGTCGGACAGAAACAAGCCCTCACCCTAACTCCGTACAACCATCCAGCCCCATCCCTAGCTCCATGACCCCTCCCAGCCCCAACTCTAGCTCTGCAAAATCATCCAACCCCAACCCTAGTTCCATAGTCCTTTGCATGCCCAATTCGGACCATTGCTTTGCAGCCTCTGCAAGCCCCTACCCTAACCATAGCTCTCCGGCCCCTTCTAGGCCCAATCATAACCTTAGTGTCAGACTTAATCTGGCTTTATCCTTAAGTTTAGCTTCATGTTCCCAACAAACCCGACCCCAACTCTAGCTTCATGCCTCCACCCAACTGCAAATCTTTCCCTAGCTCTGCACCTCAATATGCTACAGCCCCTAATACCAAGCTCTGTGCCCCCCAACCTTATCACTATTCTTGTGATTTCATTAATAAAAAATGAATATCTCAACTCTAAGTGGCCATTTGACAGATCTTAAACGCACACTAGGACTGCTAATTTTGTTGCCATTTGATGAATTTCAGGAATGGCCAGGACAAGTTTCTAGTTTCTTCTCTATTAATTGTTGGCTGAAAAAACTGTTACACCACCCACACTGGACTGTTCTTCATTCTATTTTTTTCAGTAGTTATAAAGCATGTCTGTCCAGTGCTTCAGTGCTGAACCTTCCCAGAACAAGACACCTCTCTAATCTAGAAAAAAAGCATGTCCCCTGTGGCGTTCACATACAGGAGGTATATTATAAACAACTTCCCTGCTCCCTCCTCAAAGTCAGTTGATACATTTCTCTCTCCACTAGGAGAAGCAACCTCCATCAAGTTCAATGCTGCTTCTGGTATTCATCAAAACCATTCTTTGTCACATGTGAAACTAACATGTCACTGGTACTGTGCTCCTTACAAAAGCAGCTTCTTGAATTTTGGAGATTAAGAGCTGAGATTAAAGCAAAGCATACTGCAGAGTACAGTCATTCTGAGAGGCCTCCCACATAGCACTGTCAGTGCGCATTTAATGTAATGTGCAAAACTAGTCCCATACATCAGCTCGTCCAATGGTAATAAGCGGAACTAGGATACAGCTTGTACCCATTTGTCTCTTGTGAGCCAGGATAAGGGCCAGAATTGCACGTGGAAGAGATGAACATTATGATTATTTCGACTGCAGCATCATAGGCTCTTTACAGGTAGGTAGAAGGATAAGTGTCTGTACTTTAAGAGCTTCCAATTTAAATAACTACCTGCAGCTAATTCTTCTTGATTTGGCTTAAACAAAATCCATCTTTTGCCTGAGAGGTTTTCTTTGACCTGGAATCTAAGAGGGAGTGCTTAACATTAAAATAAAGTAAGAAGCAGGAATAATAATCGCACTCTAAGAGCATTTATGGATGTGAATTATACTTCTCAGAGGCTGGATTTTAAAAAACCCCCAACAATTCCCATTAGTTACTGGACATGCTCTTCAGACACATCCAATTGAGGACAGGTTCTATAATGGTTCAAGATCTCACCTCTGAAGGCTGGTGATCAAATCCTGACCAACAGCATAAATTAAAATGAGTTTTAAGAGCCACATTTTTCACTGATTTACACATCTTGAAATCCTTGAGTCCCTCGTAAATTATCTAGGACTTTCACCACCTACACCCTTATTCAGCTCCTAGAATACCACGTCAGACATCCAAGGATGACTTATTAAACTGATGTGCCTTTATGTGAGGAAACACTAAAGTCTCATCAAGTCTTCGAGGCAAATGCATACATTTAATAACATGGTCATTACTGCTGAAAGAGCTTGTTTTTAAACTTAACTATTTATGGTCACCAGATAAACTCAAAGCAATCAACTCAAATTCCAGAGAGTTAAATTCTAAGGGCTTCCCATCCAACATAGTGCGTTCCTTACCCTCAGATCAATGACTCGGTTGTCCAGTCTTGTATCTTGATTTACAGTAGCTCTTCCTTCCTGAACAGATGTATAAAAATATACAATTGAAAAATCCCAACATACTCCCCAAAAGAAACACATTCTTTACATAAGATAAAATATCCTTGGATTAAAAACAAAGGGCTAGTTGCAAATTTAGGAGACTTTGGGTACTGTTTTGCAGGCCTCAGTAGGTTAATCTAGAATGGTGTGAAATCATATCCAAAATCTGATACAAGACTAATTTTTTCTTCCGAGTGCGAACAAGAGCTTGGGAACCATTGTTTTTAAATGGACACAAGTCAGACCCATGGATCACACGCAAGTAACTGTTTCAGTACAAAACCCTATAATCGGGGACCTGTACTCACTGCATTTTCTTCATTGCCACCAATGTAGAAATCTCAGTGAACACAGGTCCCTGCCTATGCTACTGCTGTAATTCTTTCTAGTGATCGCAAACTCTCTCGCTTTGGCCACCTACTGTATCCCAGCAAGTATCACAGAGCTGTAGAGGGTTTCAGGAAGCACATATGATCTGGAGATTATAATGGAGGCTAGTGCACAATGTATGCCCATTAGCTAAAAATCACTGCACTGGAAATAAACCTAGTGACGTTTCAAGCCCTTGCTCATCTACAAATACAACATTGCACACATGGAGAACAAAAACGTTTTCACCTCCTCTCCTTCCACCTCAGGCCGAACAGCATCATCCAGCTGCAAGGGTAGTCGTGGCTCAGCTAAACTGATCACATAGATCTGAAAGCGAGAGAGTAACAGAAATAGCATAAAGCCCAGTTCAAAACATGGCATGATTTACGGAGGGATATTTTAGGCATAAACATGAAACAACGTTTGCATAAATCGTTAAGCTGTAAGAGCGTGAGATTTTATGCACAAAATAATTCAAAAGAGGGAGATGCTCCTTTGGCTTTACCCTCTACAGGGAGCTTTTAATACCACTCTTCCTCTCCTGCCACAGGATGCAATGCACACTGTATAGAACTTCATTATGGGAGACACTGCCTGAGAGGCCGGCCTAATGGTCCAGACAATAGATGTGAAACAACTAGATCAGGGACAGGGAACCTACGGCCTCCGTGGCCATATCCGGCCTATGCCCATTTTCTCATTTGGCACCTCTCCATTCCTTGCCAGTCCATAGGCCCAGTTCCAATCCCTGCCTAAAAAAGTGGCCTCAGGGGAGGGCAGGGCATGACTGAAGGATCAGGGATGGATCCATGGAATAGATCCACCATCAGGACCCTCCCCTACCTTCTGACGTCCCAAGCTTTCCATTTAGGCACCCCCTGGCTTTCAATTACTATCCGGCCTGTGGAGTTTGGACTTATTTTCTAAGTAGCTCATGATAGGGAAAAGGTTCCTCACTCACCCCATGACTTTCTTGAGCTCAGATTCAGATATAAGATATAATATATTCAAACATATTATATTATAATATATGATTATTAATATAGAATAATAATATATATTGTAATTATATTATTCAAATATAATATATTCAGATATAATATATTAAATTGTTATTATTTATTTATTTTTAAAATGTATACCCCACCCCTCTTACCACAGGCAACCCAGGGCAGCTAACATAAAAGATGAAGACAATAAAATATCATAAAACATATCAATAAAAAATTAAAACTGACCCCCTCCCTCATGAACCCCCACCCACCTCTCACCCCTCTTCCTCGCCAAATGCCTGACAGAACAGCCAGGTTTTATAACTCCTTCGAAAAGCTGGGAGGTCCGGAGCCAGACAGGCCCCCACCAGGAGAGAGTTCCAAAGGTGCAGCGCGGCCACCAAGAATGCCCTATTCTGCGTGGCCCCCCAAAAAACCTGGGGGACCTCAAGTGTGGCATCCCCGGATGACCGCAGGGGCCGGTATAGGACCCAGGGAGTGAGGCGATCTCGCAAGTAGACAGGGCCCAGACTGTGTAAGGTTTTATAGGTCAAAACCAAAACTTTGAATTGAGCCCGGAAGACTATTGGCAACCAGTGCAGAGACCGGAGCACTGGTGTAATGTGCTCCTGGCGGCCCAGTCCCACTAAAAGCTGGGCCGCCACATTCTGAACCAGCTGTAACTTCCGTGCCGTCACCATAGGTAGCCCCACGTAGAGCACGTTACAGCAGTCTAGTCGAGAGGTGATAAAAGCATGGATGATCGTGACCAGGTCAGGAACCGAAACCAACGACCAAAGCCGCCGCACCAAATGTAACGGGCGGAAGGCACTCTACGCCACAGCCTCCACCTGGAGATCCAGGCGGAGCTGCGCGTCGAGTAGCACCCCCAGGTTCCGTACCTGGGAAGTCAGCGGAGGACAGATCCCATCAACCATGGGAGCTGTCAGTTCCACCAACTTACCCACTACCATCACCTCCATCTTGTCAGGATTCAGTCACAGTCGGTTAGCTCTCATCCAGTCCCCCACAGCTGTCAAACACCAGGTAAGCACTGAGACGGCGGGGTCTGGGTCTGTTGAAAATGAGATACACAGTTGGGTGTCATCTGCATACTGATGACACCTCACCTCGAACCCTCTAATCACCTCGCCGAGCAATTGCATATACACACTGAACAGGAGAGGGGACAAAACAGAACCCTGCGGAACCCCACACGAGAGGTCTCGGTAAGATGAAAAACAATCTCCGAGCATCACCCGCTAAGTTCTTCCGGTCAGGAATGAGTGGAACCATTCAAGAACAGTCCCGCCCACCCCTGCAGGCGCGTCACCAACATCTCATGGTCAACGGTATCAAATGCTGCCGAAAGATCTAACAGGATCAATAGGGTCGATTGACCCCGATCCTTCTCGCGGCGGAGATCATCTACCAAAGCCACAAGTGCGGTCTCAATGCCATAACCCAGACGGAACCCAGACGAAAGGGATCAAGCTAACCGACGCGGTCAAGTGCTCCTGGAGCTGTCGGGCCGCTACCATTTCAATAACCTTCCCTAAAAAGGGAAGGTTAGAGACAGGCCGATAGCTGGCAGGGGAGTCAACGTCAAGCGATGGTTTCTTGAGCAGAGGCCGCACCACCACTTCCTTGAGGCAGCTTGGCACTCTGCCCTTCTGAAGGGAGGCGTTGACCACCCCGGCCAGCAATGGCCTCACTGTCTCCCGGCAGCTCTTAACTAGCCAGGATGAGCACGGATCTAATTCACAAGAGGTGGCCCGAACCGCCCCCAGAATCTTTACCACATCAGCAAGTGTCACCAACTGAAATTGATCCCACAAAATTGGACATGACGGGGCTTCTACAACCTCTACTGTATTAAGTGCGGCATCAAAGTTGTGGTGAATACGAGCGATTTTATCTACAAAATAATCTGCAAACATGTCACAGTGGGCAGATGATGACTCAACTCCAGGGTCGAGGGAGGCCGGACTGACCAGCCACCCACACAACCCGGAACAGCTCCGCTGGATGGGATTTTGCGGACGCTATGAGGGTAGCAAAGAACTCCCTCTTTGCTACCCGCATAGCCATGGCATAGGCTTGTAAACTAGCTCTATGCAGCAATCTGTTGGCTTCAGCACGAGAATGATGCCACCATCGCCCACCTTGCTTCAGCCTCTGCAGTTCCTCGGAAAACCACAGAGGTCTGCGGCGCCTCTGCCTAGGTAATGGACGCCCGGGAACCGTCCGATCAATAGCCTCCATCAGCAAGGTGTTCCATAGCTTGATGAGGTCACTGATGCCTGGGTCTCCCTCTCTCACAGGGAGTCCTCCCTCCCCGTTATTTGGGATGAACCCCCCCCCGCCTCACTGGGAGGTCAAACCCACCCCTCTCGCCCAGCCAGCGTGGGAGTGGCTCCGTAACCCAGTCCCTTCGCCCCCCCTTCCTCATAGAGGAAACACCCCAACCCCCCCCTCCCCCCAATCCCCTTAAAACCAAAACAAAGAAAAAAGCATCCCCCTCCCTCCTTCGTCCCACTAAGGGCCACTTTGGCATCACCCTTGGATGCACCGCCTGCTGGGCGAAAGGCTGCTTTGGTCAGGGCCAGACCTGGAAGTCCTAGCCATGCGCTCTGGCCCCACTCCCCTCCTTCAAACGGGGGAGGGGGAAAAATATAATGTATAAGTGGCAGTGAAGCAGCATCTAGAGGTCCCAATCACAATTAGGGCCATTTAATAGTATGATGTAAAGTGTCTGCATGGTACTGGGGGAGAAAACCTTTTATAAAAAAACAAGAACTGGAGCTTTTAATAAGATTAGGGTTTTACTTCCAGGTCCTTGTCTAAAATTGATCTCCCACCTCAGTTAGGCCGCTTTCACACATACAGAACTAAACTGATATATCAAATCAAAGCAATTACTCAGGTTTTACAGTAACTCACTTTGGTATCGTTCACACCACATTCCTACACTGATTTAGTACCGCCACCATCTGCCTCCAGCGGCCATGACATGAAATTGCACACAACGACACCTATCCCTTCATGCTTTACACATAAAGCATTCCAGGATGAATGCCATAGAGGCTGCGTTCCCATCTGTGGCAGCAGCGGTAGGGGCAAGGGAAGACACAGCAGCGCGGAGGAGCCGGCTGACAGGCAAAGAGCCGGTGCGAACGGGGATCTGCCGCGGCTTCTCACACGCATGTCAGGGCGCGAAATCCTGCCCTGACATGCGAGAGAAGCGCCACGGCCGATCCCCGTTTGCACCGGCTCTTTGCCTGCCAGCCGGCTCCTCTGCGCTGCCATGTCTTTCCTGGCCTCTCCCGCTGCCACCACCGCAGCCGGGAACGCAGCCCCAGTTAGCAACAGCAGAGACACTTTGCACTGCAGCCTGGGAATGATTTGCATACCGTGTTTGCCAACCAAACATGGAAAGGCTTCACAATACAAGGTACTTTGGTTTAGAAAGCGAAGGGGATAATATGCTCCTATTTTTTTCCCCCCAGTACATACTTTACCTCCTACTCCTGAATACTGTCGCTTGATGTGTGAATGATACCAAGGTACAAGTGAGTTAAGGACTTAATAGACTGGTTTAGCTGTTTGCATGAACACAGCTGTGTGTGTACCACTCTGTTCCCAGGCTGGCTGCTGCTCTCTACCTGCAGGTGGCTGTGGGTCAGCAGTAAATACTGCGAGAGACTATGGAATGAAATACTGATTCCCTTCAATCCAAGCCACAAAAAATGCACCTCAGCAATTGAACTGAGTAATTTATGAACAACCAAACTTACTCTCCTAATAGACTGATGCTTTACCTTCAGCAAGCTATGTATGTACAGCCTCCATGTAGCACAGCAAAGACATATGAACTCATCTGTTTTAAACAAATGTCTAGGAGAATTCTGGGCTGATTGGGACTAGAAAGAGGCCAATCTCTTTGGATAATATCGGCTATTGCCAGGAAGTAGAGCTGAAAGCAAAAAGTCAATCCTAGCCAAATATTGTTCCAGCTAAATACTGGAAAGTATTAGATATTTTTAGGAGATATTTAGATATTTTTAGGAGCAGTTGGAAACCACAAATTCTCAAACTTGAAGAAAAACAGGATTGATTTAGGTTTACTGTATTAAGTACTTCAGCTTGTAGTTTAATAAGACACCACATGATGAGCGTACAAAGCTTATAATCTTGATGTACAAGCATTTACGGAAAACAGAGCTCTTGCAGAAAGAACTTAGAAACCTTTTCTTTAAAATGCATTAAAAAGAATTAGCTGGAAGTATTATTTGCTTTTTTAAAGTTACCCTTTGAATGTGCAGTTCGACATCTTGCTGAGTACAGCCTCCGATTTTCTGATGCACCTTCCTCACAACACCTTCCACATCCACAATGCTCTCTTTGCTGATGCTGTCAATCGAGAGAGTTAGTTTAATAACCTCATTGCATTTAAAAGTAATTCATTTAGATTTCAACCATCATGGAAATGATGCTGAAGACCATGTTCTTCATCTAATGCTTGGGGAAAAAAAATACAATGAAGTTGGGCATTTCAGCCACAGCCACTGTTCACAGCATGCAATTACTGAGCTAACAAAAAGGTCTTTGCTAAAACATTTCTCCTCTGTGATAAAACTGTGGTGGAGGGTTGGGGAGATAAGAAGTCATTTCTTCAGCATTTCAGATTCCATCAGTATTCATCTGTCTGGAAATTATTAAACAGGAACAATGCTCGGTGTAGTGGCTGCTGAATGAGGCCTTGGCAGAATTGTACAGGCAGGGATCTTTTACGGACAGATTGAAAAGTAAGGAACAGATATAGAGATGGGTAAGAGAGAAACTGATCAATAATGGATTTGCTTACACTTTGCTGGTGAGTGCCAACAGCAAGCAATTTAATCTATGACCCAGGACACAAACTTGCAATATTATGGTTGCATACATTTAGTCTGGGTTTCAGAAAGAAAACAAGTTTATTTATGGTCTAGGTGGGGAAATCTGTCCTAGTGTCAAAAAGGTTGGGTACACTAAGAGTGAAAGGGAGGCAATGTTTGTCAGAGCTACTAAATTAGCATTTTCTTGTCCTGCCCTGTGTCACATCTGTTATCTGCTTCTCACTTCGACTGGTGACAGATTTATAAGATATATGTGGTTCAGAACTGATATGTACTTCCGACCTAGAATAAACACAGCCCAGCAAGTAGTGAACTGCTACAGCTGACCCTATGCTGATGCACAGATGAGCTGGGGTTAAGTACTCAATTCCAAGATGCGTTCTTTCTTTCAAAAGTTTGCATCGCAGCAGGCTCATCATTTCGGCTTATTTTTTTCTTATGCCGGGGGGGGGGGGGGGGGGGGGGGGGGGGGCCCCCCCAAAATCCCCCCCCTTTTTTAAACGGGGCTTTTTTAAAAAAAAAAAAAAAAAAAAAAAAGGAGGATCTAGATGTCCACTTTCACTCCTGGATACTATTGATCCACAAGAATTACTCTGTAATTTCACTGCAAAAATCTTCAGATTGATTGATAGCTTGAAACTTTTCTTTGGTTATGTGCCTCAGGTTCTGTCTGTTTTCTTCAGCCTTGGTTCTCATCAATGATACAACAAATTTAGCCTGTGGTTCCTGGATCAATGTAAGGAAAAGTTTGCTACCTCGAGAAAAAGCAGCATTATGATAGCAATTCACTATATTCTAAAGGAATCCACCAAAAAGAAGATGGAAAACTAGGGGCATGTGCACAGATTTCAGAGTTTAATACTTGCATGAAGTTCTAATTTTTTCCCTTTAATTATTATTATTGTTGTCATACTGTAATAGGGCAATATACTTATAAAAAGCCCACAATCCACAAACCACTTACTCAAGAGTGTTTTTTGCAGCCAAAACCTTGAAAAACCACATCCAACAAGGGAACCAATTCTATCTAACCTGCTAAATAAACATTGGCTAAAATAGAAAATGGGCATCACTAGCATCCAAAATAAAGTAAGTGGCTGGAATTCAACTCTGAAAATGTTTGCCACCTGTTACACCAGTCCATCTGGCCTCCCCAGAAACGGTCTCTTCTAAACATCTCCAACACTATTTTCTACTGATTCCTGCTGTTTGGCGATTTGTTTTTCTGGAAGCTCAAAGGCGGCATAATCTGTTGCTTTCCTTTCAATGCATCCAAAAATGTCACACAACAGAGAAAGCAACATAATCCAGTGACAATACATAACACTTGTTCATCACCATTTCTTAGACTAGTAGGGGTATGGTTGTTGTGCTGGCCCCAAATGCAAAAGATGGAGACAAAGAAGTTCTGATGGTACTTTTTGCTTGGTCAAATTCTGTTTGGTGGGAGTATGCAAACGTTTGTGCTACAGAGGGCCTCTCACCAAACAGAAGTTGGTCTAATAAAAGATTTATTATTTGAAGTACTTTGTCTTCATCTTGGATTATTTCTTAGTAATTTTTTTAAATGCCTGGGTTTTGTCTAAACTATGGCTTGGAAAGCTGGGTTTGAGAGTTAAAGAAAGATATTTGCTCTGTCATTTGCATGTCAATACCCAGAAGTATTGCCAAGTCACAGCTGTTTCTTGGGCCTGTGAGCTTTGGAGAAAAAACTTAGAAGTTTAGGTCTGTGTGAGAATGCGCCATTTATTTCTATTCACTTAGACATTACAGCTGTCATTTTTAAAAGCTCTCTACATCCACATAACTCTTCTTACATGGACTTCAATGGAAACAAACTTAGACAAGTGATAAGATTATGGAATTTTTTTTTAGTAGTCTCGGTCTCAAAAAACTGAATCCCAGTTGTAGAAGTAGTGAGAAATTAAGACTGCACAATGAAGTTGGGATATAAATGAAAAGACAGCAGAATCAGAAAGCAGCCTTGAGAAAACTTTTGCACCAGTAGCGGCTAGTCTAAATGAAAAAGAAACTTGTCTGGTAAATGGAAGGAGATGGGAGAAAAAGACAGAGAGAAGTAGGAGCAACAAGACCTCTGTAGTTGAAGGGAGCAAGGCAGGACCATTCTAATGATTGTAGTGATTTATTTGGCTAGATTTTTATCCCCCAAAGGCTCTATATATACACAAAAAACCTCCGGTGTACAAGAGTTAAGGCTCTTGCAAATTCAATCACACATTGCAAGTTAAGGCTCCCGCCTTAACTTCCATGCCATGTTAGCAATAAAGACATTGTACAGTCTCACATATTGTGCTCGCTTACAAAACAGACTCCATGCACCCACACTTTGCCTTCATTTTTCAGCCCCTATCCTCTTCCTCCGCAGGTTGGGGGCAACACTGAAGCTGGGGACAGGAGGGCGTGAGCTGGCCCTTCACCCCCTCTATTTCCTCTTTAAGAAGGAGAGAACTTAGAAGTCCTGGCTCCTGCCCCTTCTAATCTACTTGGTTCCAATCCTTTAACAGAGAACTCGGGACTCCTGACTTCCAGTCTCTCCACCCCACTCTAATCCAGTAGGCTGCATTCCCTTCACAAGCAACTCAATAGTCCTGGTCCCTAGCTTGTTCTCCTCTCCCCTGCTCTCAACCTTGTAAGAGACAACCCAGAAGTCCTGGGCCCCTCTAACCCCCACTCCCTTCACAGACAACTGAAAAGCTCTGGGAGAAATACAATGTTTATCTGTGTGTGTCATATGGAACAGAAGTAAGGGTGTGTGTGGAATGACAAAAAAAGAAAAAGAAAAAGAAAAAAGAAACAGGAGGGGAAGCGGAACAACAGGGAGGGAGACTATTGGGACTGAAAGGATAGGGTGTCAGCTATGGTAAATGGGTTAAACGATAGGACTGTTCCCTCTGGTATCCCATCAGTCTCCTGAATCCGTTATTTCACTCAGAACCTTGTTGTTATAACTATTTCTAATTCTTCCGGTCATTCGACCCACTGACTTGATCCTGCACGTTCTTTGTATTTTCTCGGTCATTCTAACCATTCCACTTACTGCATCTGGTGCCTTCCTCATTGTTTCACACTCTCTTGCCTTCTCCATGTACTCCCAAAGATGCAGCTGTGTTGTATTATTTCACAGTCACTTAATTGGATGTTGGAATGACAATAATATTTATTTAGAAATTGGCATTGCTCTTGCTTCCATTCCTTCCAATGGCCATCCATTAATTTCAATGCATACCCAACTTATAGTTTAATTTAAACATTTGTATACGACTGTACACAGCTTCACTGTATTCTGGGAAGGCAGTGGGGACTAGTGGGTAAGAGGGAGGCTTGTGAGACATTACTCAGCTGTCTCATTCTCCCCGACCAACATGAAAGAATAGAGGAATGGAGGGGTGAGGGGCCAGCTCACGCCCTCCTGTCCCCAGCTTCAGTGTTGCCCCCAACCTGCAAAGAAAGAGGATTGGGGCTGCAAGACGAAGGTAAAGCATGGGTGCAAGGAGCCTAAGTTGTAAGTAAGCACAATACGTGAGACCGTACAATGTCTTTACTACGAACATGGCACGGAAATTAAGGCTCGAGCCTTAACTTGCAAGTTCCATGCTTTTTAGTGCATGATTGAATTTGCAAGAGCCGTAGCTCTTCTTGTAAACCGGAGGTTATATCCAAGTTTTTTTAAAAATACAAAGCACCCCCGCCCCAGCTCCCCTGCCGCCCCCACCACCCAAAGCATCCCCGTCCTTGCTCCCTTGCCTCCCCCTCACCCAAAGTGCCCCCCGCCCTCTCCCTTGCCCGCCTCATACCAAAAGCGCCCCTGCCCTCTCTCCCTTGCCTCCCTCACACCCAAAGCGCCAATTCTGCCCTTGCTTCCTTGCCCCCCACACCCAAAACGCCCTCCCGCTCTCTCTTCCTCCCCCCCTGCCCTCGCTCCCCGAAACCCCCTGGCACAATTGCCCCGAGTCCCACTCAGGGAAGGAAAAGAGGTGGCGAGCAGTGCTCCTCTTCAAAACAGCCCCACCCCTCTTCCATAGGCTAACATGGGGTTTTTCACAACCTCATAACTTTAAAGCTACTGATCAGATTTACATATAAAACCCCAAAGGCACCCCCTGGCAGCATCCTCTAATTTTCTAAAATGCTAATTCCTCCTCCCCACCAACACTCAACCCTTCTACCCTGCCCAGATCGAGCCGGTCTGACTGAATGAAAAATCAGGCTTGAAAGTACAGTTTTCAAACTGCAATCTCAGCTTTTAACCAATGGATTCAGCTGAAATGTTCACAGCATGAGTTGTTTACACCAGTGATACTCCCCAACAAATTCCACAATCCTAACTTTGATCATGTTGATTTTAGAACAAATAGAATGTTTGGGCTTTATAATGTAGGGTGCAACACACCTTAGCGAGTGCTCCTGCGCTCTAATAATATATACAAAAGAGAGAGAATAAAAGCCATAAAACCACAAATAATATACCTATTAAAAACCCAAATCCTAATCCTGCCTGCTGAATACGTGGCCGAATAAACAGGTCTTACATTGCCTCCAAAGCTGCTCAGGCTAGGGCTTTGCCAAACCTCCAAAGGAAGGGAATTCTAGAGCTGCAGAACAGCCACTGAGAATTCCTCTCTGCGTACCTGCGTCATATGGACCTGCAGCAATCGTGTTACTTGCAAGAGAGCACTCTCAGCTCACCTCCGAGGCGGTGAGTGGGCATATAAAAGGGGAGATGGTCCTTTAGATGCACAGGCAAATGGAACTTCTGAGGCAGCAGGTGGGAAGCATGTGGAGTCATATTAGGTTTCTCCCTTTACACAAGAGATTGTCTGTGTGGTGGATTTATTTACATGGAGAAAATGGAGAAGAATCCATTATTGATTTGGCCAACTAAAGGCAAACACGGAGAAGCTACTAAAAACACCGCAACAATTCCTGTTCCTTAATTTTCCTGCTTTCATATTTTGAAATAATGCATGCAAACAGACACGGCAGCTAGAGCCAGGTTTACCTGGCCAATCTATGAGGCCTCAAGCAAAAGCAAATCTAGTTTTATAAACAAAAATTATTTGTCAGCTTTTATGTTGCCACAAGCAATCAAGCTCTATGCAAGAGTATTAGAATTCCGTGGAACCTAAATTTTAAACTCAACCTGATTGGAGTTAAAAGATCAAAGAGCTAAAAGTTGCATTTTAGTGAACATGACTGACACATTGGAGCAAGGCTGGATGCTGAATTCTTTGGCTGGTCACTGAACCATCTGCTGTGGAAATTAAAGGTTACCGTTAACAGCTTGTTTTTTTTTTAAAAGAATTACCCCAAACACCACTATTAATTTGCATGGAATGAACTTCAAGGTTAAAAGAACACCAGCAACCTCTTAAAAAAACAACAAAAAACCCTAAAAACTTATTTAACGAACTATCTTTAGCAGTGCCCTCATTAAAGAGTAACCCCAGTTTTTAAAATTCTCTTTCTTTTAATAATGTTTTCTGTTCTCTTGTGATTGTTTACAGGGACCTTTCCAAGAGAACAGCAAGAGCCAACAGACGGGCAAGACATGCGTCCCTTCATTTTACCCTCTTTTCTGTTTGGTAACTTTGCTCAGAAACAGCATGTTCAGTTTCCTGCCTTGCTTCTTCCCCTTGCCCACAGAGGTAACTAGACCTCAATTTTCACAGCTGCTACCAGCCTAGTACTCGTGAGAGGTCAGGGTGCGAAATTCCGGCTGCCCACGTATCTGTAGAGCAAGCCGAGCCTCTCTGCTCCTCCTCCTGACATGTCTATGGGTGCTTTTTCACAGACCGCACCCATGCATCTGCTCTGCCTTTCACCCAGGTAGCCCGTCCATTTAAAGGCGAGACGCTTGGTGTGAGGCAGAGCAGAGGTGGAGCACTCTGGGTCAGCTCCACTGGCGGTGCTCTAGAACATCCCAGAGCATTGCAAGCAGAACGGGCCACCCAAACCCAGAGCACCGGCAGGGGAAGAACAGCAGTCCGTTTACTTGGCAGACGGGCTGCTGCAGCTCCGCTTCAGGCCGGGGTGTGTGTGCCCAGCTGCCTAGGAGCAGGTGGCCAATCTGCCTGCAGCTCTCTGGTGTGCGGAGGGTGGGGGATGCTGTGGTAGCTGCTGGTCCGTTTAAACCTGGCGCTGTCGGGGCAGCGCTTGGGAATTGTGGGGCTGGCCACCTCCGGAGCAAGCCCAGGGGTAGTCTGTCTAAAGACGCCCAATGCAGACTGAAAGGAGGGGCCACACCCATTGTTTTATATGGTTGCTCATGAGGCAGCTGCCATTGCTTCCTATTCCCCATTCTTCCTTCTGACCCATTTGTGGGCGTGACAAGAATTCTTTCAGCACTCTTGTCCTGTCTCCTGATGAGGAAAGGGCTGCAGGGAAGGGGAGAGCAGCTGCCTCAAGAGACTGGCTGCTGTCAATCTTTTTGGGTCTTATCTTTCTGTCCTGTAGCCTGCTAATGAGCATAAATTTGGGAAACACACATGTGCATTACTGGGGAAAGAGGATCAAGAGGAGAGATCCCTATGGCTTTTGGTGGGGAAGTGAACACAGTCTATTCCCTACATTTTGGGAATGTTGCCTTGTCTTAAAACCTCCTGCCTCCCACAGATGTAACTGGGTGGGAACAAAGGGTGCCCCTCATGTTTACTGTTGATGGGGCAAATTCAAGCTCCATTTTGCAGATGGCTCTCTAAAAAGTTCATGTACGTGGGTATTTTTGAAACACACACAGAGTGCATTCCCAGGGGGAGGGAGGGAAAGAGTTGCTCATACGTGTATAGCAAAAGTGTGTGTAGCACTGTAGTTGAGAAACTGACACCCACCCTCCACACTCCTGTAACATTAGGGTATGTTTCATATGGGAGTAGGCACCGGGGTGGCAGGTGGAAGAAGAGATCACAGGTCTGAGGCTGCTTTCACATGAGTTGCTGTCTCCTGTGTCGTCTTATTCCTGTAATCATCCCATGATCTTAAAATCGCATGATTTTTTTCTAGGCCCCCTTCTTAGGAGATGCGTCTCCTGTCGTTTTTTCTTTGCACATTTAACACTGACATCATTAAACGCGAAATCTACCATTCTCACAAATGCAAATTTGCACAATTTTCATCCTCCCCTCTTCTGCCCTGTGCCTGCTGCCCAACTGACCTCAGAGTGGGGTTGAAATACACAAATCGACAGCGGACTGAAATTTACAAGCCAGTGTCAGAGCTGGGTGAAATGAAAAAGTTAGCAGCAGAGTGAAGTGAAATTAACAAGTCAGATAAAATTAATTAGCTAGGAAAAAACATGGCTCCATCCTGCTGGTTTCCACACCTGCTATCCTGCAACTGGAATACTGAGAGGTATTCCCATGTTCCCAATTTTGCACACCCATAGCACTTGTCACTGTAAGAGTAGAATTTTGGAACCGATAATGTGCGAGCACTCATAGCATAACTCATGGAACGAACGTGGAATAGTGCACAAACATGCATAGTTAACTTGCAGGAGCAAATTACAACCCTGCAATTAGCATCTTGTGTGAAAGCAGCCTGAATCTCACTTCTGTTGAATGCAATTCTTATTTACATGCATGCCACTATTCTTGTTTTTGATCAAGGCTTAAGGCCTTGATAAGGATACGGATAAGGAAAAGGACTAAGTCTCAATCGGCTACCTCTGCCCTCCATCAACAGCACAGCAGCCTGAGCCTGGGAGCCACATTGGTGCAGTACAGAGCTTGCTCACAGCTGCAAAGGCTAGTCCCTGTTGGTGAAGCGCAGACAGGCCTAGCCTATCTTTATTAGCAGCCTCTCTCTACACAGCAGCCCACGCAATGAACAGGCACAGAAGGGAGCTTGCTTGCAGCTGCCATAAGCAGATCCAGCCCCAGCTATTTGAATTCTCAGGGAGAAGCAGCTCAGCCATAGGGGAAGGATTTTCTAGTGGGGCTAAGCCCCATTAGCCCCACTGGATGAGCCACAACTGTCTACAAGGTAATGAAGTACAAGTCGAAACATCCTATTGGAGATAAGCTTACAGAACATCACTGTGTGACCTTGTGGCAGGGACCCTGCTCCTTCTGGGAGGATTGCTCTGTTATCTTGGGGAATTTAACTCTGGGGCCCTTCACAGTGCTCTGAAGTGTATAACACAGTTCACGATGTACCAAGGTTTAGTCCTCGAAGTCCCAACGTAGTAAATTTCCCCAAATTACACCTACCTAGTGTTTTGGGTTCTGCCTCCTCCTCCTCCTCCTCTACAGCCAGCCCTGTCTTCTCTCACTAACAGTGTGGGTCCCCCAGTACATAATGTAAATGTAAGTCCCTCCTGGGCGCAAATGATACGAGGCTAGATCTCATAGTTCTGTGTGATCTTCAATCCCTTCGGCTCTTTGCTGGATCCTTGCCGCTGCTCTGCTTGCAGCTGCTTTGCAACAGATCTTGCTTTAAGTTGCACAGGTAGCTTTCCTCTCCGTAGGCTCCCACTCTCAGCTGCTCCGGGCTGAGCTCTCCTAGGCTCCAGACTGCCTCACTCCAACTGCTTCACTGACAAGCCCGTGACACATGTTGAGCCTCCTTCCTTCATAGCTCAGCTGCCTCCACGGGTGTTTCCCATGAAGTGCTGTCCTTCACTGGTGCTGCACCTGTATTCATTAACCCAGGCATGGGTGTGGTCCCAGGTCTGTGGCGGCGTTTGTGTTGCTTATGCCCAACGCCCTGCCACAGACCTGTTTATGCACGCACGTGGGAAAGTTTAGGGCTGTCTAGGGGCTGAGGAATTCCTCCTTCCTTTGGACCCTCATAACTTCCTTGGTTACATGATCCTGCCTGTCAGGTGCTTCCTAGCCCTGTTTGTGTCCTAAGGACAGAATGGGACACAGCGCTTTCATGAGTTCCCTTCCAATCATGATGTCACCAGGCTAGTGAATGGGACAGGAAGTGCAGCTGACCAGCAACAGAACAGCAAAACTGACCATTCTCAAAGTGAACTCTGAAAGGGAACAGACATTTCTTCTCAGTTTTGTAATTTAGCCATTACTTGCAACAGTAGCAGATGACAATACTTTGAGAGGTGTAATTTTCAAGTGGACCATGAATGGTTATGAATACCATTTGAATGAATGGTTATGAATACCTTGAATGAATCTATCAGTAGAGAGCATATTTTAAAACCAACAGACCTGAAGAGTTATTTTTAGATCAGTACTCTTAATGTTTCCCTCTCAGTAACAGGTACCCAGTTTGCACCAGTGTTATCTGTCATATGAGGGATTATAAGATGTTTGTTTTTAATAAATTTATTGGATGTTTTAACATGTTGTTAGCCGCTCCAAGATGCTTGTACAACTGTCTGAAAAAAACCCTAAACGGTGAAACAAACCAAGGAAGGACCATGAGTGGGCTGGATTCTTTTTAAACTGCGTGTCTTCTTACTGAAAGTAGAAAATTGTATGCAATTCATGCACTACAAAAAGGCACAGCAACCTAAAAGTTTTCCCTGGAAGATCTCTGAATCTACCGTATACACACTGCCTTGTGTAACACTGCAAATTACATTTTAACCATTTCTTTAACGTTAGTGATGCCTAAACCACATCTTTCATTAAGTCCCCGTAATTGTAACTACATAATTTCTAAATGGTCTGTGTCCAGGGCATGGAATTTCAGATTGAGCACCGAGAGCAAAAATAATTTTTAAAACTCAGCCGCCAGACTTTATCCTGATATTAAACTGTTCTTGCTGCACTACGCCCCCGAACCAGTCACCAGCCTAAGTTTTCTGGGCGTCAACAGCTCCCAGGCACCTGCAAATGTTGTGCCCTGCTATGTCTAAATATTCTGTGTCTCTGAAACGTTTGTCAACAATCTGATCAATTTTTATTTTTTTTACTAATTCTAAAACTTGCTATGTTCAATTGGTCAAATCTGTGAGATGTATTATGGGCACAATCATAAAGTACACTGGTTAACACAGCACTTTCTTTAAATCCGGGCTTATTTTCTGCTTGTGAAAATCCTGCAGCCCCTCTTTAACCAATGACCTCAATTACGATGAGCAGCAGAGAAGAGATAGAAATGCACTTAAGGAGGAAACTCCGCTTTACGTTAAACAGCGTTTTAAGTTCCTCAGAAATTGTGGGTGGCAGCAGCAACATTTCTGCTAGGTGCAAAAACAAAATGCAGACAGAATATGACACACAAAGATTTCAGAACTTTAAAATGTTGCTAAACTACGGATGCAACTGAAAATGGAGGATGTTTTACTTCAGTGTTACACAAACATAGCTTTGATCTTCCTTGCATGCTTTAAAAATAAAAGTGCTCTCTCTCTCTCCACCTGCTTTCTCTAGATTAAAAATAAATGTCAGTTATAAAGTTTGAGACTCTGAATGAGGTGGAGTGCTTTGAGGACTAAGGTGTCCATTTTTTTTTAAAGTCACACCTTAAACAGCTACACTTGTATTCAGACGCTCCCCTTTTCACACCAGACAAACCTCTCAGATGCAATTCTGAACCCACTGAAACCAATGGCAAGACTCCTGTTAAATTCAGTGCCGTCAGGATTACATCACAAGATATATTTATACCCCTGGATAGACAAGGAAATCTGAATTAAAAGAGCTACATTAATTGAAAGTGGAAGCTTTTCAATATGTTAGGAGTGATTTTTCTTTGGTACTGATTCAAAACTCCAGTTCTAACTATAATGAAATGCAGGTACTGTGTACAGAGGGAAATATTAGACAATATCGTTTCCTATTTGAGCCCTGAGCACTGCATCTGCGAGGTCACTATTTGAATATTTATAGAAAGCAGCCAAATAAACAAGAAGCAGCAGCATCTTACAAAAGGTGTTATACAAGTAATCTTCTACTGAAATTAAAGCAGTATTAGCTATCCCACCTACATGTGGATTACTACGTATACTACATGAACAATAACTCTGTAGTCTATGGTAGAAGTTTATTCATACGGAGAACATGTTTAGCACACAAGTTAGTTGCATACAGCAACTAACTTGTACGGTACGGTATACAGCAGGGGTGGGAAATCCTTCCCCTCTTGGGGGTCACTTTGGTAAGAAATGCAAGCTCTGAGGCCACAGAGAAGTTGGAGGACAGGGTGCATAAGGAAGCACCCAGTAAGAGGAGCTTGCAGATCATGGATCTATGCTGGAAATCTGTCTCCTATCCATACGTACATGCCCTCAGCTCTGCTTCCTTGCTCCAAGCTAGTCTTTTCAGCACTTTGGAGTAGGAACTGGATTCAGAGTTCAGATCCAGGAACTGGGAAGGGGCCAAATAAAAACTGGCCACAGGATACATTTGGCAACTGGGCCTGAGGTAAAGCTTTAAATAAAGCTTTAAATAAAAATAGGGTAAAGCTTTAAGTAAAAATGCCTTTTATATTAACAGACCACTAAGGCAAGACAATAAAGTAAGGCTTCTCCAGCATTAGCCCACCCACATTATAAATTCTATATGCTTAATGTTTTCTATTACTAATCAATGATAATTTTAAGCAACAAGGAAGATAAGCATAGGAAATACCCTACGGGTGTCACATGTGGTCAGGCTTAAAGTGCCAGAAAACCTTTTTAAAATGGTTACTTCTGCGACCTGTTGATTTAAACAAGAATTAAATGTATCCAGGAAAAATAAAGTCATTTGTCCAGCACCACTGACAAACTGCAGTATTTGCAATTGGAAAATCCCTGCTCCAAAACCAAGAGACTCCCTAGAGAAATGCTGTAAAGCTCTCTCTGACCCATGGCCCATTTTAGAAAGTCCCACCATGCCCTTGCTCCAAAGCCTCTGAGATGTTGTCTACACCTAATGCCAACTAGCAAATCAGTTCTGGAATAAGAGGCACATGGTCTCTTTTTCATCCAACCCAGGTTCTGCAGTCTCAATGCTTACCCGTTGCCTGGCTGCTGTTGGGGACTAGATAAGGGTGAGTCGACTGAGGTTGAATCCTGACAAAACTAAGGTGATGATGGTTGGCTGGTCTTGTGACTTGAGGGATTGGGACCCCAGTTATTGATGGGGTCCGGCCTCCCCTGGTCACTCAGGTTTGTAGCCTTGGAGTGCTCCTGGACCCACTGCTGCACTTGGAATCTCAGGTGGCAGCGGTGGCCAGGAGTGCTTTTCACCAGCTCCATCTGGCAAGAAGGCTGTGGCCTTTTCTTTCTGACTCCGATCTGGCAACCATCATCCAAGCCTTAATTACCTTGAGGTTAGACTACTGCAATGCGCTCTACATGGGGCTGCCCTTGAAGACTGTTCAGATGCTGCAGCTGGTGCAGAATGCGGTGGCCTGACTCCTTACAGGGACGGGTTGCTGGGGGCACAACACTGGTGCTCTGAAATCTGCACCGGTTGCCGATTGTTTTCCAGGCACAACTAAGGTGCTGGTTTTGACCTTTAAAGCCCTAAACGGCTTGGGACCCACTTATCTGGCATATTGCCTGGCCTACCATATCTCATTGTGGCCTCTGTGGTCGGCTGGAGATACCCATCTGGAGGTACCAGTTTTTAACTTGGCTTCCATAATGAAGGCGTTCTCAGTGCCCCCCCCCACCCCGCAGCTGTGGAACTCCCTTCCCCAGAAGGTTCATTTATGTCTGGGTTTGGGCACCTTTAGGAGGCAGTGTAAGATAGTCTTATTTGCCAGGGCATTTGGCAGTGGGCGCTAGGGAGGGGGGAGTTGTGGGGGAAAAGGGTGGGTGAGGAGGTGGGGGGTTGGTATGGAAAAGAATTGGGGGGATGGTGTGGGGTTGTTTCATGTTTTTATGTGTTTTCTTTGTATTTTTAATATCGTAAGCAGCCCTGAGCTGCCTTTGGCAGGAAGGGTGGGGCAAGAAATTAAAATAAATAAATAAATGATTGTGTACTCTAAGTGACACTAATCACTAAGTGACTTCCCTTTTTAGGTAAGGTTGCTTAATGGGTGGTTGCCCTGCAGCTTCAGACTCACCTCAATGTTATCGGATTCCTGGACCCATTTCAGTCAGGCTTTCGTCCCGGGTATAGCACGAAGACTGCACTTGTGGCCTTGGTCGATGATCTATGCTTGGAGATCGACAAGGGGAATTGTGCCCTGTTGCTCCTGTTAGACCTTTCAGTGGCCTTTGATACAGTTGATCATGGGGTGTTGTTGAGGTGAATGCAGGACCTGGCAGGGGTGCGCGGGACTGCTCTTGAGTGGTTCCATTCATTCCTGTCAGGGAGGTCCCAGTGGGTGGTGATGGGAGATTGCTCATCACCCCTTGGGACCTCCCCTGTGATGTCCTGAAGGGTTCCATCTTGTTTCTACCTTTGTTCAATACGGATATGAGGCCACTGGGTAAGATCATTTGGAGGTTTGGAGTAAGATACCATCAGTATGTCGATGACACCCAGCTCTACCTCTCTTTTTCATCTGACCCAGGTCCTGCAGTCTTGGTGCTTACCCAATGCCTGGCTGCTGTTGGGGACTGGATGAGAGCAAGCCGAATGAAGCTGAATCCAAATAAGACTGAAGTGCTGATGACTGGCCAATCATGTGACCTGGAGGGGATTGGGACCCCCGTTATTGAAGGCGTCCGGCCCCCTCTGGTTACTCAGGTTCGCAGCCTTGGGGTGCTTCTGGATCCTCTGCTGTGCCTGGATCTCCAGGTTGCAGCAGTGGCCAGGAGTGCTTTTCACCGACTCCATCTGCTGAGGAGGCTGCGTTCCTATCTTTTCGATTCTGATTTGGCCACCATCATCCATGCTTTGGCCACCATCATCCATGCTTTCATCACCTCAAGACTAGACTACTGTAATGCGCTCTACGTAGGGCTGCCCTTGGTGACTGTCTGGAAGCTGCAGCTGGTGCAGAATGTGGTGGCCCAGCTTCTTTCAGGGATGGGTCACCGTGAGCACATTGCATCTGTGCTTTATAGCCTGGACTGGCTACCTACAGCTTTCCGGGCACAATTCAAGGTGCTGGTTTTGACCTTTAAAGCCCTAAAAAACATCTGACACCACCTTTCCTCCATGTTCCATTGTGACCCCTGCGGTCGGCTGGGAGCGTTCTCCAGCAGGTGCCACCTGCTAATCTTGTTCGCACAACAAGAGTCTGCAAAGAGGTGTTCTTGGTTACTCACCCTTATGGTAGGGAACTCCCTTTCCCTGGAGGGCCGTCAGAGCCCGAGCGTTTTCTGGAGGCAGGACAAAACTTTTATTTTTTGTAAAGCATTTGGTGGGCAAGGTTAGGGGATGAGGTGGGAGGGCTTCGTGGTGAGGGTGGATTCAATGATTTTAATGGAGTTTTACATATTTTCTGTGTGTTATTATTAGCTAAGCCGCCCTGAGACTTAAGGGAAGGGACTGAGTAGAAATTCAAATAAAATAAATAAATAAATAAATAAAAATAAAGCGGCAAATTCACTTACTGGTACAAGATCCGTGAAGCACTTAGCTCCATGGGTTAGAAAGCAGTTGGCGAGACAGCGCTTAAGGGGTGTGCGAAGGATGGGGAAGATTCAGATCACAGGTTTATACGCTAGTACATACCCTCGTCTCTGCTCCCTCCCCCGAGCATGGTCCTTCAGGGTTTGAGGTTAGAAACTGTAAAGGGCAGAAATAAAATCTAGCTGTGGACCAGAGATTTCCACCTCTGGCTCCAGTAGACGGAATTCTTGACTTACAGATAATCAGAGTCCAAACCAAAGTCAAAAGGGGATTGGTTCTCAGAACACGCCATACTTACATACTGCACCCAGAGCCCCTCATTGTGTCTCTCAACCTCAACCACACTCACCTACCACCCCCACACTCAGACAGAACTCATTCAGTCCGATTTATCTCTCGGACAGAGCCCCCTCCCCCTTTCATTCACATGGAGCTCCTCACCCTCTCACATACACACATTCCACATACTCCCTAGAGCCCATCACCCACTCCCCCACAGAGCCCCACACCGGCTCCCCTCCACAAACATACGACCTCTCTCTCACCCAACCACACTCATACAAAGCCTCACACACCACCTCCATACGTGCATACAGAGCCCCTCATTCACCTCCCCTCATACAGAGCCCCTCACTCTCACATGCACACAAAGCCCTCATACTCCCTAGAGCCTCTCACTCACCCCACACTGAACCCCACATTCTCCCCCAATAGAGACACTCACTTACCCAAAGCCTCTCACACAAACCACACAGAGCTCTTTGCTCACTCTCATTCACCTCCCGAAAGAGCCCCTCATCCTCACTCACATCCAGTCCCTCACACAAAGCCCTCCATACCTCTCAGAGAGCTGCTCCCTCTATCACCACCCACACATATATACAGAGATACACACGCACAGTGGGTGTGCCATCTCTGCCCGCTACCTCCGCCTGCCTGCTCTCCCATGCTGCCCGACACCTCTGGTCGGTTGGCTGCCACCTCTACATGCCTGTGTCCATTGCTGCTACCCTCCAGTTGCCTGTCTGCTGCTCTGTGCAGAGCCTCCGTCTGCCCATCCGCCATCTCTACACACCAGTCTGCCAGATTTGCATACCACTTTCAGCCTGCGTGTGCCTGTCTGCCATCCTCACCTGCCCGTGTGCATCGCCATGACCCTCCTTCCAACAGCTAGTCTGCTGCCACCAGCCATCTCTGTGTGCCACTGCCTTCCTTCAGCCTCTTTGACACCACATCTACATGCCATCAACTGCCTCTAGCTGCTCAGTGGGTGGAGGCAGCTGGAGGTGGCATCAGTGGTGGCACGCAGAGGCACCTCCATCCTTTGTGTGGGGACGAGGGACAGCTCCTCCTGTCATGAGCCACACATCAAGGGCTTCTGAGCTATGGTTTGGCCACCTCGGGCCTATAACATTCCCTGAATTATCTGAACTGATAAAATGCAATTTGCAAAAAACCCAGCACGTGACAAATAAGCAGAGAAATACCACTGTGCTAAGTGTAGTGCCTGGTTTCATCATTCTAGTTAAACTTGGTGACAGCAGAGTTAAAGACAAGATGGTGAAATCATCTATACACAGCTCAGTTGTGGCAAAACCTCTATGCTCATATTAGAGAATGTTAGCAAAGAGTTTCCAACTACACTAAGTGCAGAAAAAGCTTGCTCAAGTTTCCAAATAACAGCTACTTTATTAAACAAGATTTATGCATGCTATGTCAGAGGTTTAAGTTATATTGCAAGCTTTCATTTAAATTAGAAGCCTTTGGGGGGGGGGGGGGAAATGGGTTATCTAGGGCTTATAGTCTTGGGCCCTTTTTAAATGAGCTTGGGGTGTGTGGTCTGTGGGCACACCACTGTGGGGGCGGTGCAGGGGGGGCAGGTACACACCAATCCCCCCTGCATCCCCACGCACGGAGAAACCTACATTGTCGCCGATTGTTCCAAGCATTGGGGGGAGGGGGGGATGCGTGGGTCGTGGGGAGCGCACAGCCTCGCACTTACACAAGATGCTCCCCCCTCATGGATGATGGGTGTCCATGTGTGGAAGCGTCTCATGTAAAAAGGGCCTTAATATCCACCTACAGCTGCTTAAGAACAGGCTCGTGTTAAAATACAGAAAAGAAACCTCTGTATGGTAAACGGCTCCTTTAATCTACACCATCATTACTTGCTTTTGTAAAAGCCAACAGAGTTTGGTTACCAAAATGGCCACCAAATGCTTTATGTTCCCCTCTTTGTTATCTAAATGTCTATTAGTCAAGACTTCCTTTCTAACCACACAATTGCATGAGGGCAGCATCTCTGCAACAACAACTTTCATCAGCACCTTCATGTTGCAAGGAGAAACTCGCAACAGCCGCTTAGTAATGAATCACTTTCTATTATGTGCCATTTGATCAACAGCAGCATGAACTGCGACAAGGTAGTTTTACTTACAAGCTCTTCTTAGTTAGAAAGTAACTCCCTTTGCAAAGGTCTGAAATATTTAGGAGCATTCTGATATTTCCCCCACACCTTTATTTTTCTCTTCTCTTGCGTTTCTCATAAATTGATCAGTGGACCTAGATTTCTGAATAAATATTAACTGAACTATAAAAGCATGAGGTCTCTCACTTTAAACACAAGTGAACACACTTGAGATAATGTAAAACTGTCATATACCTGATCACGGAGTGTAATTCAAGCACTATCATAACACTGTCCCTGTGAGTATTTGCACAATATAGTCTTTAACTACTTGATCAAATATATATCAGCTTGTACAAAACTAGACACCATTAGTATCTTGTCTTCTTTTCATTTTTGTTTCCCTGAATTAAGTTGAGTTTTAGTCAAAATAATCATCATTTCCATAGCATTTTCAGTATCTGAAGTGTTTATCTGCTTCACCCCCACAACAATTAGATGGGAGCTTTAGACGGACAGCAGTTTTGCTTCTGTCCATGCCAGCCTGCTTCATCCCCAGGTTAACCCGTCCGTGAGAAAGGTGGATGCGCAAACCGGAGAAGGGGTAGCCCTCCTGGTGGCGCCCGGAGCACATGACAAAGAGCAGGCCGGCGGCAACGACCGAAAGTGGAGCAGCTGTCCATCTGTTGAGCAGACCCACGGTGCAGCTCCACACCTGGCCAGCCAGCACCAGAGAGTTGTGGCTGCCAGTCTAGAGTGTTGGGTGAGCAGCTGCAACTCTATGGTGCTGGGGAGGGGGTGCCATGCGGGTGGACCATAGGCTGGGGAAACTGCCAGTCCATCTAAAGGGGACCAAATGGAACTGGAAGCAGCTCCAGGGGTGGGCAGCCTCCGTGTCCGTCTGTTTACACCCAATGAGGCAAGTTATTATTCCCATTTTACACATGGAACAGAGGCGGAGAGATAATGACTTACCCCAGCCCTCAGTGAGTTCATGGCAAAGACAGGATTTAAGCCCATGTGTCCCAGGACCAATACCTGTTCTCTAGGCTACACCAGCTTGCAGTGTAGCCTTTCAATAGCTTGCTTAACATTTTAGCAGTCTTGTACCGCACATCTGCAAACTGCAAGTTTTAAAAATATTTAATTCACTCAACGAGAACTCAAATCGAACTCCTTATAAAGGTCAGCAGAAGACTTTTCACCAATTTTAGTGGACGTCTGATCAAAGTCATTAAGAAGAGTTGACGTCTAATCAAGAAGAGTTTCCGCTGGAACTCTCGAATGGCATTGATGCTCAGTCAAGCTCAGCCATGACATGTTTCAACTTTCTACTGCCACCCACTTCTGTGCTACAAGCATTCAAAAGGAACTGTAAGTTTTCTATATTTTTCCTCCCCTCCAATTCCAATCATGATGAAAAGTAATTGCTGAGCTGTAATTGCTCAAATTTAAAAATGTCAGGAAGAGGCCAAGCATGGAAATTTTCAGCCCAAAAGATGAGTTTCAGAAAGTTCTAAATGTCTGGAAATGGTATTTGCTACCTTAACGAGATGGTTCCTGCTGCTTCTATTAAGTACATACTAAAAGACATGATTTACAATATCCAGTGCTACCTTCCTCGGAATTGGACTCAATATCTTATTTACAATAAGTCAGCAGTAACAGACCTAATAAAGAACCATCGATTGATGTTACTGAGGGATGACTGCACTTGACAGTTTTAACCATGCTGGTAAATTCAGGGGGGAAAAGCAGCTCTGGATAACAGTGTTATGTTGTCACTGACCCAGGCGTGGCAAGGTGTGCAATCCTCTCAGTATGCTGGACCAAAGAGTGATGCTAAGAAGCACACGTTGAAGCAGTTTAAGCTCTTAATGAATGGTGTAAAATTAATCTAACTGAAGTATGCATGCATGCATGCATGCATGCAATTAATTTACTCAACAAGCTCAGTTGTGTCTTGACTCATCTTAATGACCGACAACACAGGAAGGTCAAAAATGGTTGATCAACATCCCACCGGGTCAGTAGCTCATTTTAAAATTAGAACCTTGAGACCTCCTCCTCCAGCTGCTAGACCACATGGCCTCCTGTGGTACAAAGTGAGAGTAGAAAAAGACCCCCCCCCCCATACATAGAGGATAAACAAGGTCAGTTCCACTCACATGCAAAACATAAGGGAAGTAATTTTTAAAATAGTTGCAACTATAAAATTGCAGTAATTAACACCTCTTTTGGCTGTAACAGAAGGGTAAATGGGCATGAAAGGGCATGTTTATAACTGAAAGGGCATGTAATAGGTAACTTCTTACTCCCAAAGAGAGTCCATTCCAGAAGTGGTTTGAAGCTTTTTGGTGGGAAACTAAAGGGACAATTTACTGTGTAATCTCTGGATGTAATTTCAGTTTGCTAACCCAGCAGGGAAAATCGCATTCACTGAGCAATTCATTGATTTTTTTAAAATAGAAATTTATCACAGTTCAATCAGCAGTCTCTCATTCTTTGAAACTGTTTGTTTGGAAGTGGAGTTGTTGATAAACACATTACTTCCGCATGCAAAAAGCATTTACAGTTTGATATGTTCATGCTATGTCAGTATAGTTACCCCACAAGAAGTTATTATTTTTCATGCGTGGACACTAAAAAGAGGAACTGAACTATTTTCTGCTGTGAGAATTTTTGCAAAAAATCTCTAAGGGCAGTAGGACCTAAAATTATTGTAAGTTTTATCTCGAAGCCGCACAGCCACATAGCACCAGATGTTCAGAACAGATGTTCTTTTGACAGATTTCTTGTGCTCCATGAAGTTTTAAACTGGCAGAGCAAGGAAACTCCCATTGAAAGACCATAGTTTTTCTTTCACATATGTGAAGTACCACATTTAATGCCGATACCCATATGCCACCACAGAAACCAAAGAAGAAACCCCAATCAGTCAACTGGGCATTTTAACATATTCTTAAACATAAGTTATTTCCTCAATTTATATCTGAGGAGGTGAATGAGGAGAAGGAAAGTAATATCTAGAAGGGTAGGGAAGTAATGAACTTTTTATTATTCATTTGTAGAATGTTTTAAAAATTACAAAGGAGGAGAAGAAAAAAAAAAAAAAGACAAAGCAGTGTCCCAAAGAGCATTCCATCTAAGTGGCATTAGAGATGGAACAAAGGTTCAAGAAATGGAGGAATCATTTGGAAGGAGTGTAATGCGAGACACATCTGGAATGAGTTTAGAAAGGACTGCAAGGAGATTGGGACTGGGTCTCAAGTAAAGGCAGGGACCGACATTTTCCCTATTGGGGGGCAATGGGGGAAATGCAGTGAACACAGGTCCCTGAGTACAGGTGGAGGTATGAAGACATGGAGCAGAGGAACAGAAAGACAAACAGAAATATGCAGAGAGAACTGTATAGAATGGTGGAAGGAATTAGTTAAGTGATGTGAGGGTGTGCGCGAGGTTACATGCAGCCTTCATCGTGAGGAAGAAAAGCACGATTCTGATGGGATATAACAAATGTGGCAAAAGTAGTGAGCTATTTGTGGTGAGTGACACAGGAAGGCAACTTCAGCCACAGGATTGTGGGTAGTTTGACAGAGGAGGGATAAGTAGTAAGAAGGGCAGAGAGAAGGTTGCACTAATCAGGGCAAGAGACAAAGCGTGAACTGTTTTAGAAATAGGAAAGTTAGAAAAATGTCACTTTCAGTGACAGAGACAAAGTGGTATCAGGATTTAGTGTCAGCTTGCCCACAAGAGAAATGGGGAGAGGGAAATCAAAAAGGGACATCAATATTTTGAGCCTGAACAATGAGAATGATGGGAGAGCTATGTCAATGGTAATTGGGATGTGGGGGGAGGAAGATTTGAGCACATGTGGAGGAGTTAACAAATCAGAAACAGAAGCAAGCAGCTCAGTTTTGGAAAGACCAAGTGTGAGGTAGCAGCAGGGCATTCCAGACACGCGCAAAACAGGACAATAGGACAGAGAGGCTGAAGCAAGGGTTAAAGAGGTCAGTTAAGGACTCAGCGGCATACATGGAGCAAGGGTTGTGAGGACAGTCGTGCAGAAAGTACAGAGGGAGAGAAAACCTCCTTTTCTTTAGAGATCTTCACTAAGAGCTAGAAAGCAACTGGACATAGAAGTCATCACATGAAGAAGCACGAGCCTTTTGCTTTGGCTTCTGAATACCTGTAAAAATCCTGTCTCCTGCTGGGAACGCCAACACTGAAAGTGCTGTCAAACAATGAACACTGCTGCTTCTGTTTTCCCACTGCCTTGAATCCAATCGCCAGAAGCTCAGCACTAACATCAACTTTGCTTTTGAGAGGTTCCATTCTAATGCCTCTTTCCTTTCCCGAATGTATCAAAGGCTTTAATGCTCTGGTAGCTAATGACTGGGAGCTTCCAGATCAGCCACACGGTTTGTTCCAAAAGTGAACAGAGGTAACGTAAGTGCCACATGGTAAACATATTATTGCACTGAATGGGTTCCATATAAACTTGAGTGCAGCCAGTTAAAAGCTGTAGAACTTTTCAAGCTTATATTATAAAATTCTCTTTCCACTCCCTCCCCAGGCACGTTAAGTATCAGATGCCCTGCAGGCTTGAAAGAAAGTCTGGAGAGGGGGTAGAATCCTTTTAACTCTTATTCATTGCTGTATCAGCCAAAAACTCCAATATAAATAGCTGTAACATTTCTTGTCAATTAGCTGTAACGTTTTTTTGTATTATCACTGCCAAAAATTAAAAATACAAAAATGAAAAGAGCAGCTTCATAAACAAAAATTTCCATGCCAACAAATAAAGATTAAATTAGAAGAATGAGATTTTAAAAAGAAACCCTTACTTTCTTTAACTCAGCAAGCAATTTGCAATTCAGAGTTCCATTCCGAACAAATAAATAAATGTTTTTTGGGGTCCCCCCCACACATCTCAGATCTTGCACTTACACTAGTTAGCAAACTTATGACTACACTGCAGATCTGCTACTCAAGGGACGGGAAAAGAACTGAGCGTTGAAGCGCGCACACACACTGCAAAATAAAAAAAGTGTCTCGCTATGCTAAGCCTGCCAGCCTTTTTGTTTGCCGGCTTGAAAGTAAATGCAGGGTGTCTGTGGAGAGAGAATGCTGCTTCAGCAGTTCGGAATGAATTTCAAGCCTGTGTTCTTTTTTATCTTTTGTAAGTGTAACGTATTCAACGCAATAGTGAACTGACAATTTAAATAACTACATTTTAAAACAAACGAAGCATTGATGTTAATGTGTGAAAACGGTCTCAACTCCTGGGAGTCTTGGTTCCCACCATTGTTTACTTTGACAACAGGATATAATTGCTTACTTACTTGGCAGCAAACTTTACCATCTGCTTGCTTGCATGGTCTCCCACAGCCACAAGAGCCTGGACATTAAACTGCTGCTGACGTAGGACTAAGAAACACTGCTTCCCTGAATAAACGGAGAAACAATGCAGGTGTATTAAGGACAAGTGACTTGGGAGCTTTTGTGAATGAAAACAGAATGGTTTACTACTTTAAAATTAAGTCAGAGGTAAAGACACAAAAAGTACAAAGCAGGTATATCTTTTGCTGCAGCTATAAGACAGAATGATATAATTTATTTCAAAATACTTTAAAATGCATGCATATGTATATACACATACATATACATGCAACTTGAGAAAGAAAACACATTTCCATGCCAACAAAAGTATGCACTGGTGCTGAGAAAACGAAGGCCGGCGACTGGTTCAGTGGGGCAAGAATGGTTTGATATCAGGATCAAGTTTGGTGACGTGATTTTTATTTTTTTTGCTCCCGGAGTTCGATCTGAAATTTTATGCCCTGCGTATATCACGTATGACTTCGATGGCTCTTGGCCATATGAAGATCTCAATGTGCGGCTCTTCAGACTGGGAACTTTGCCCACCCTTGCCACATATATACGCATTGTATATACAAGCAACGGCTGTAACACCTGCTCCGCTTATTCCAAACTTAATCCCATTGAAATCAATGGGGTCATTCATTCATTCATTCATTCATTTTTTACCCTGTCCTTCCCACAAATGCTCAGGGCAGTCTACAAGAATATAAAAGATATATAAACATACATCAAAAAACCATATAGAGACAGCGTTAAAACCCTCTAAGCCCCACCTACCAATTCTCTACCTAACCCCCTCACCCAACCCAGTCCACCAAATGCCTGGCCAAACAAAAAGGTCTTACATCTCTTTTGAAAGGTAAGCACGCTCAGGCTTAGGCGGATGTCCAAGGGGAGAGAGTTCTCTAAGCGCGGAGCAGCCACCAAGAACGCCTTCCTGAGTGCCCTCGTTGTATGAACCTCCTGGGCAGTTGGCATTTGCACTCCTGACCACCACTGCAACCTGGCCATCCAGATGAAGCAATGGACCCAAGAGCACCCCAAGGCTGAGAACTTGAGTGACCAAAGGATGCTGGACCATCAATAACATGTTTCCCTACGTCCCCCAGATCTCACAGTCGCTCAACCATCATCACCTTGGTCTTCTCTGAATTCAACTTCAATCAGCTCAACCACATCCAGTCCCCGATGGCAGTCACACACCTGGTAAGCCTGAAGACTGCAGGGCCTCGATCAGGAGTTTTGAGTGAAGTATGCTGATGACACTCAACTCTATCTCTTTTTTTCATCTAATGGTGTCACCCAGGATTCTCAGATACACATTGAGCAGGAGTGGGGACAAGATAGAACTCTGTGGGACCCCACAAGGGAGCTCCAGGGGGAATGATGAGCCACTGTCCATCACCACTCTCTTGGTTCTCCAACTAGGAATGTCAGAACCACTCATGAGTGGTCCTGCGCACCCCTGCCAGGTTCCACAGCCATGTCAACAACACCCCATGATCAACAGTATCAAAGGCCACCAAAAGATCTAACAAAATCAACAGGGTACAATTTCTCCTGTCAATGTCCAAATGGAGATTGTCAACCAAGGCCACAAACACAGTCTCAGTGCCATGCCCAGGTCGAAACCCTGAGTGACATGGGTTCAGAAATCCAAGAGCATCAATGCACCTGGAGCTGCTAGGCAACAACCCGTTCCATAACCTTCCCTTAGGGAAGGTTAGAGACAGGACGCCAGCTGGCCAGGGAGTCAACATCAAGAGATGGTTTCTTGAGCAAGGGATGGACAACTGCAGTTTTGAGGCCATCAGGCACCCTGCCCTCCTGAAGGAAGGCGCTGATAACCCCAGCCAACAACCGTTATAATGTCTCCTAGCTAGCTTTCACCAGCCAGGATGGGCATGGATCTAATTCACAACTAGTTGCTCACACTGCTCAAAGCACAGCTTCTGCATTGGTGGGCGAGACTAATTGAAGTTGATCCAATCAAACTGGAAAAGACCAGGCCTCCAGTCACCAACCCCAAACTCAAATTAGCAGCGCCCAAGTCAAGCCAAAGTAGGTAGCAAACTCATCACAGCGGGCAGCTAGTAACTAACTCTAGATGGAGATAGCCAGGATTTAATAAGCTATTCACCACCCAGAACAACTCCGCCATATGGTACTTTTCAGGCACTACGGCAGCAGTGAAGAAGGCTTTCTTCATTGCCGCCACAGCTATGGCATAGTCCTTCAAAACAGTCTATGCTACAGTCGATTGGCTTTGGTGCGATTCAAGCGCCACCTGTACTCTAACCACCTACTCTTACACTTTAGCAGCCTCAGGTCCTCAGTGTACCTGGGGGACCTGTGCTGCTGCCGCGCAGAAAGATGACACGTGCGTGCTACCGTGTTAATAGTGCAGGACAACAAATCATACCACAAATCAACCAGGGCATCGACAGAGAGGCCGTCACGGTCAGCGGGTAAATCCCGCATAGAGTAAGTAGTTAGGATTGTAGCGGGGTCTATTCCACCCTCCTGCCCTGCCCCCACCACCGCATTTCCCACCCCCACCCCCTATGTCCATCCAGGAGCTTAGCCTGGATGGAGCTGCCAACTTTACATGCATAATGGAGTCCTTCTAGAGGTTTCCAGTGCAGAATTCATCTGGCATGGAGTGTGTCTATCTAGTTTTATTTAGCCAGGAATAGATTAGGGATCTTGCTGGTGTACCGAACACCCCAATACACCATGGCCCCCTTGACTGCTCTTGCTGAGCTGGTCTTGGAGGTGGTGTTGTGAACGCCCAGACTTATTGTTTTGGGGGACTTCAGTATCCATGCGATATTCACCAGAGGACTTGCCCTTAGTCTTGGAGCGCCCGTTCCACCTGAAGGAGCCCTGCCGGGACCACGCAGCTGACAGTCCCGGAGCGCCCAAACCACTTGGAAGAGCCCTGCCGGGACCACGCAGCTGACAGGTGCCAGGACTTGATCATTTGGCCGCTGC
The DNA here is from genome assembly GCA_003113815.1 of Sphenodon punctatus. Lineage (NCBI taxonomy): Eukaryota > Metazoa > Chordata > Lepidosauria > Sphenodontia > Sphenodontidae > Sphenodon > Sphenodon punctatus. Next base: position 6,450,524 of record QEPC01001524.1, read on the forward strand.
AGCTGGGAGGCACACGGCAGGGTCTGTGTGCGTGCACTGGGCGCGGCCTCCCTCCCGGGAGGCTTTAAAAGCAGCCCCGGCGCATTGTGGCGTTGATATTCACCAGAGGGATTGCCCTTAAGCTTGGAGCGCCAGCTGCGCCTGTAGGAGCCCCGCGGGGATCACGCAGCTGACAGCCCCGGAGCACCCGAACAGCTTGGAGGAACCCCGCCGGGACCACGTAGCTGACAGGTGCCGGGACTTGATCATTTAGCCGCTGCAGCTGGGAGGTGCACGGCAGGGTCCGTGTGCACGCACTGGGCACGGCCTCCCTCCCGGGACACTTTAAAAGCAGCCCCAGTGCACAGCGGCACCGTAGGCACGCACCAGGGCAGCACGCCTAAGGGCTGTGTGCGCAAGGGCGCACCCTTGTGCACCGCCGCCTTAGCCAATGGCCGGGCGACTTATTTGGTTTATTTAGCTCCCAGAAGGTTGACTTATTGTTGTATGACTGGGTATAATCCATCTTACCCAAGAACGTCTTCTTTCTAAAATGTTCAGGACTGGCAGATTCCCCTTGGTTATATTCACTCTTGGCTGAGTAGTGATTAATAGGGATCTTCCTCAGAGAAGGGGACTTGCTGCCAATTTCTGGATAATATTGGTTTTGTTTATTATACATTAACTGATTTACAATGACCCGTAAAAGGGGGAGACAGGGCTAGGTCTCCCAGGATGATTCTTCTCAGCCAAAGCAACAAAAATTAGACACTTATATACTAGCAGGCCCTAAAGAGACAAAGGCCAGAAGCAATAAGGATCAGGTTAACCTCCTTTCACCATTAGGTGCTATCAGTAAATCGAAGGTCAGGAAATTAGATAGGTCCATCCCAGAATCCCTGACCTCAAATGGTACGGAGGATGTTTTGAATGAAAGTATCTGCTCATCAGAGAAATCTGTTATAGATCCATATGACTCGCTGGGCAATCAATGCTTTTTAGTAGGTGATTTAATTAAGAAATTAATAGGGCAAATGGCAGGGGCGGCTGGTGGGTTTTGATGTTGGAGGGGTACTGGGGCAATAAGGCCAGCGGGCCTAGGGGCGGAGCCAGGGGGATGGTAGGCGGAGCCAGGGGGACGGTAGGCCAGTGGCATGGCATAACCCAGCAGCAAGGAGTTCCCAGACTAGAGAAACACCCAGACTAGGTGTTTCCCTGTGTTTCCAAAACACAGGGAAACACCAAAAACACTGGCATAACACTGGCATAATCCAGCAGCAAGGAGTTCCCAGGGTTAACATCGGATGGAAGAAAACACAGTCTACATGCATATGAAGCTTAAAATAAATAATTTGTAAACCCAAAACACAGGGAAACACTCAAAACATAGCATAACACTGGCCATAACCCAGCAGCAAGGAGTTCCCAGGTTTAACATCGGATGGAAGAAAACACAGTCTACATGCACATCAAGCTTAAAATAAATAATGTATAAACCCAAAACACAGGGACCCATCCTTGTAAAGCACCCCAGTCACAGCCTGAGTCCAATTTTACCACGCACATCCCATTTCCAGCATTTTGAACACAACTGAAATCGCGTGACTTGCAGTGACATCTCTCTCAGGATTTTCAAATCTCCATTTTACCACACACAGTCCCCCTGCAGGATATCTTCAGATTTCATATACCATTTTGGCAAATCGATTCTTTTCAAAAGCTACCATCCCCTCATAACCTCCAGCGCTTGATTATATATTTTCGTAGTCCCAGGTTGGCATCAAATATAATCAACCATTTTGACTTGTTTCACTCCTGGGGGGTAAGAGTGGGGGAGGTCTTCATGGATGCGATTAAGCGACCATTGATTAACTCAGTTGCGGAGCCCAGGGGGGGAAATATAGCACCCATAGCAGTAACAGCTAGCACTCAGCTAGGACACAATTGTGCCACGCCACCCCCATTGTGGGGAAAGCGCTCTTTCCTCGCGCCACAGAGTCAAATTCGGGGAAAATTTCTGTCTAAGCCTATTGGTGGTCGTCTACAGGATATTGCTATGACAACTTGACAAGGAGTCCACAGAGGTTTGACTCAAATTTGGAGATCACCTCTGGATCTCCCCATGCAGGGGGCCTCTCTTCAGTACCGTTTTCTGACACTAATCTTATGAATATAGGAGGTCCCATCTCGGGGCAACGAAATTCTCTCTCCAATGAACAACAAAGGCATGAAGGCAGGTCTTGGCCCTTGTCTAATTTGTGACATAGGGCCAGGGCCCCGATTCTTCCATGGAATTTTTAAAAAAATTCCGCGGGAGTCAGGGCCCAATTCTGCGCCTCGGCGCGATTTACCATGCGGGGGGAGGGGGTGGGCTTTGCTTGCCTCCTCCCCCCTCCCCCCACACTGGTCAAACCCTCAGGGCTTCCCCTCCCCAGCTGCCGGGGCTTGCCCTCCCCAGCTGCTGGGGCTTGCTTGACTCTCTCCCCCCCCCCCCCGGAAAAACAAAAGGAATTGCCTTACCAGAGACGGCAGCAGCAGCTGCTCCATCCAGCGCGCTCGTACTTCCTGCTCGTACTTCCTGGCCCCTCCCGACGGGGCCTCTCAGGGCGACGCAGCCAGATGACGTCATCCGGCTGCGTCGCCCTGAGAGGCCTCGTCGGGAGGGGCCAGGAAGTACGAGCAGGAAGTACGAGCGCGCTGGACGGAGCAGCTGCTGCTGCCATCACTGGTAAGTTAATTAATTATCTAAAGGGGGTGCCTCCCCCCCTGGCAACTGGGGAGGGGAGGCCCCGAGGGTTTTTTAATTCCCCTCCCCCTCATGGAATCTCCTGCCCCGCATCCCCCCAGCGCAGGCTGGAAATTCTGTGCTGGGGTAAGCGGGGCAGGAGATTCCGCGGGGGGAGGGGAATTCCGCGGGAAATCTGCGAATTGCAGACCCGCGTTTCCCTCGGGGCCCTGTAGGGCCACCTGCAGGAGGATATAATAGTGAACTAAGTATCGAACCCCTGGGATGTAGCGACAAAGTAGATCAATTACCCACTGACTGAGGAAGCAGTTAATACACATTTATCCAGTATCGACTGACAGAATAGGTACCATGAACCACTCAATATTTCACTCTGCTCCTGGAATATTGCAGGATGGCAATTGCATAAAGATAATCTCTTATTTACTCAATATATTAGTAGGTTTTATATCTTACTTCTACAGGACACTTGGGCCAAGACCCCAGTAGTAATAGAAGGATTTAATTCTTACTCTTCTCCAGCCATCTCATATAGGAAGAAAGGATGTCCAAGCGGAGGATGTCCAAGGTCCTACCAAACTTGACTAGTTGGTAGGACCTTGAAATGTACTTTTGTGAAGGAATTAACTCTACCACCAATTGCACATGGAGTAATCCTGGATATAGGGACTGTTAAGATAATATTTCTCTCAATTTATATACCTCTCACGAACGCGACCTCCTTTGACAGAAGACTTTGGGATAACCTTAAAATATTTGCCAAGGATTTGTTACTGACTTTTCCAGATGCATTGACTTTATTTGGGGGTGACCTAAACGCGAGGCTGGGGACAGATGATGTGGCCTTGTTTGGCTATTTACCTTTGGACATAGCCACCCCAAATCATTGCCAGTGGGGTCTTAAATATCGACTATCAAAGGATGCCGGAATTAATGAGTCAGGATTAAGATTTAAAGAAATGATCATGTCATTAAACTTAATTGTTCTAAATGCATCATGGTGTGGAGACAATCCAGGTGAATTCACCTTTCTTGGCCCTCAGGGCTCTAGTGTAGTCAATTATATCACGATTAACAAGGATGCTCTTCCATATGTGAAAAATTTTCAAGTTGGTGGTTCCTGTATCAGTGATCACTTACCTTTGATATTGTACTTGGATTTGACCCTGGATTCGCTTAAAAATGGCCCTTCTGAGAATAACCAACCGAGGTACTCTGACTGTCAGGCACGATATTTACCCAAAAAATGGGACCAGAAATTAGAGCAGTACTTGAAAACTGTCTCGAGTAGTGAACCTGTTGTAGCTATGAGAACTAAGGTACCCTCTATTAACTTAGAACAACCGCTATCAGTAATAGGAGAATTTGAGAAACTGATGCAATTTCTGACACCCTACCTAACTAGGGAACCTAGAACTCCAATTACTTTCCATCCTAGGAGTCAGAAATGGTTTGATGCAGAATGCCACCAGACTAGACAGGCCTTTATAGCTGTTTACCATACTTACCGGATGAGTCAGGCCATTAAACTAACACCTCTCTATTTTGAACTTTAAAAACAGTATCAGTCCCTAATAAAGTGTAAAAGAAGGGAGTACGCTGACAGAACGTGGCAGGTGCTCTTTGAAGCTGGGAAAACTAACAACTCAAGAAAATTCTGGTCCATTGTTAATGGTACATTAAAGTGAGGAAGGATTATAGGAATTCACCCAACAAGTAGATCCTGGGAAGACCATTTCAAAAGTCTCTTCCATGACAGGCAGAACTCTCAAGGGCAGGAAATTGACCTAGAAGCTCATCCTTGCTCTTGGCCGCCAGTTACCGGTCTCAAGGTCATGGAAGCAATAGACTCTGCCCGTAATAACAAGGCCCCTGGTGTGGATTGCATAAGGATAGAATTCATAAAGGCATTCAGAGACTGGTGGATACCCTATTTGGCAGCATTATTTACTGCCATTAACGAAACAGGGGTTTTCCCCGTGGGTTGGGGAGAGGCAGTGGTAACACTGATTTACAAAAAAGGTTGCAGGTCGAATCCTACCAATTACAGGCCGATTAGTTTATTAAGTGTAGTTGGCAAATTATACTCTAAAATTCTTTTGAATAGGTTGATAGCATGACTCACTACCTGAAATATAATCCATCTAGAACAAGCAGGGTTTCAAAAGGGGAAATCCACTATAGATCAGTGTGCGGTACTTTACCATCTAGCCTGTAAATATCTCAGAACCAATGGGAGACTGTTTGTAGCGTTCTTAGATTTACATTCTGCTTTCGACTCAGTCAATAGAGAAATTCTTTGGGGAAAACTGAGAGCCCTTGCAATAGAACCTCACTTGCTCATGCTAATGCAAAGTTTATACAACCAGGCTGCCATGGTAGTCAAAGTGGATGATCAGGGGCATCTATCTAATAAGATAGATTTATCAAAGGGGGTCACAGACAAGGTTGTTTGCTGGCCCCAGCCCTTTTCAATGTATACATTAATGATGTGGTACCACTCTTGGTAGAAGCCTTGGTAGAAGTCTCAACGTCAACTCAAACTCAACATGTCTAAAACTGAACTCCTTATCTTCCCCCCTCATCCTTCCTCTCCTTCCTCACTGTCAATAACAATTGATGGAGTCACCATCCTGCCTGTCCCCCAAGCCCATAGCCTAGGATTCATCTTTGACTCAACCCTTTCTTTTAAACCCTACATTGACTCTGTTGCTAAATCCTGTCGCTTCTCCCTCCATAACATTGCTAAGATTCGCCCTTTTCTCTCTGTCTCGTCTGCCAAAACTCTTGTTCATGCTCTGGTCATCTCTCGCCTCGATTAATGTAACCTCCTTCTCACTGGCCTTCCCCGGTCTCACCTTTCTCCCCTCATCTCTGTCCAAAACTCTGCTGCCAGGGTCATCTACCTCGCCAGTCGCTTAGACCATGTGCAGCCCCTCCTCTCTTCGCTTCACTGGCTTCCCCTTCCTGAACGAATCCTGCACAAGCTCCTAGTCTTCACCTATAAAGCTCTTCACAACCTTGCTCCCCCCTACCTCTCTGCACTTGTCGCCCTCCATACTCCAGCCCGTGCACTTCGCTCCTCCTCTGTCCCTTCTCTCACCCTTCCACGCCTTCCCTGCTCCCCTAAGCGCCTTCGTCCCTTCTCACTTGCTGCCCCCCATGCCTGGAACTCCCTCCCTGTCCACATCCGCCTTGCCCCCTCCCTTCATACCTTCAAATCTCTCCTTAAAACTCACCTCTTTTGCTCTGCTCTGTCTGACTCCTTATCCTGCTGAGCCACTATTCCTATACCTACGATCGGTTTACCCTTATCCTTGCAACATGGACCTGCCTGCTGTCATTCTCATCGTAACCAAGCCAAGTACGTGCACTTGAGACCTCGCATCTTCATGAATGTTAGACCCCTTGTCTCTCCCTCTGTTCCCCTTCCTAAGTCTCTCCCCCAGCTCCTGTCTCTCAGATTGTAAGCCCTAGGGGCAGGGACCGTGTCTATTTTATTACTTTGTAAAGTGCCAGGTACACTGCTGGCGTTATATAAATGTTTGTTAATAATAATAATAATAAAAGCCAAATTTCACCCTCCCAAAATAGCATCAAGACCAATAGGTAGCCTCCTTTATGCGGATGATTTGGCTATTTTGTCCCAGACTAGAGTGGGTCTGCAGCGTCAATTGGAAACTTTTGCCCAATATTGTCAGGTAAATAAAATGCGAATCAATTAGGACAAATCAAAGGTTTTGATTTTCACTAAAGAAAAGAAAGTATACTCTTGGTCCATTAATGGACAGGCGATTCAGCAAGTCAAGGAATTAAAATATCTGCGCATCACTTTCCAGCAAAATACTAAGTGGACTAGACATTATCGGACAGCCAAATTGGCAATAGGCGGAGCCCCCCCAGCAGTAGCCCGACTTTTGGGGCACTTTGGAAGAACTGAGCTAAGGTTGGCCATGAGGGTCTTTAACGCCAAGGTGAGAGCGAAATTCTTATATGGAGCAGGTCTATGGGCAATCCCAGCCCCAAGAGGCTTTAATTGCCCACAAAATAAGTTTTTTCAGTTTTTATTAAGAACACCGCGAGGGATACCAACAGAGGCCATTACACTGGAGACTGGCCAATCTAGCTGGGAATCCATTGTGAGAGTGGAAGCCCTGAACCTATGGTCAAAAGTGATGTAGGCTTCCAACCATTTATTGGGTTTGATAGAAAGGGATTCCTTTGTGAACCCCTGGATGAAGCAAATGGAATTATACCTTGCCCAGATGGGGTATTCAAGGGAGTATATATCAACTAAGAGATGGGCCCAACTTAAGCCCGATCTAATCCAAAGACTCAGGAATTCTGAAAGGCAGCAGGCAGTTTCCCGACTAAGGGAGATCCCTTTTTAAAAGGATTACCTGTGTATAGTGCCTGCGCAGGAAACCATGGCAACTTATTTAACTATGTTGCAGACTTTCAGGCCCATATATTTATTTTTATGTGCCAGGTTGAATTCCCTGCCTTCTAGGGTTCAAGAGGGTCGAATATCCGAACTCGATTACTCATCCCGTCTGTGTCCTTTTGACCATCAGACTGCAGAATCAGTCGAGCATATATTGATAAACTGCCACCTTTATGATAAACCACGAGCTCGATATTTAACTCCTTTTTTGGATCATTACCCAGGGAGGTCTGGCCATGCCTTAACTAGAATTATGTTGGAAGGCATTGACCTGAACCTTACGTGTGCTGTAGCGGGGTTCTTGCAAGTTGCTTTTATTATCAGGGGGGAATTCTTTCCATTATACGGAAGTGGATCATGGTACTTAATCATATTGTTTGCACTTAGTTTGTGCCTGGGGACTCTATTTATGAGCAATTAATTGTATTGATCTATGTATATTTATTTTATGTTATTTATAAATGCCCAATTATGAGCAGAGCTGTTTACAGGTGCTTTGTAAAGTTACTTTGATTCTATTGTAATATCATTTTATTGATTAATCAATGTTTTCTAGTTGTAATAATTGCTGATCTTGAATACGATTGTTGTTGTTTGTTGTTACTTGGTTTCAATTTTGAACCTATCAGACTCTGGGCTATTCACCTTGGTAGCTAAGCGCTTTGGGATTGTCTGGTGGTTGTTCTGATGAATTTAGACCATGTGATATGACCATGTGGAAAGACTCTCTTCATAATCACTGCCTAAATTCAGATTGAAATCTGGAAGTTAGAATTTAAATTTAAATTATGAACTGCCATGATTTGCGAACTGAGATTGTTTTATGTTTTAAGTTTATTAAGTTTTTTCCCCCTGAAGATCTGACTTGGTTTGACCCGGTCTGAATGTACTGTTATACTTACTATTTACTGTGGAAATGTTTTTTGGTGATGGCCTTTGGCTAAGCTAATAATAACGTATTTGATTTTGATTTGATATCAAAATCATGCCAAGGCCAGACTTTTATAGAGCAGAGCAGGAGTTCATGGTCTCCATGGCAATCGGGGGCCTATCCCAGGTAGCAGTGGGCCTGATAGAGGAGAGGGGACACATGCTGGATTTGATTTTCTGCACTGGCCTGGAATCGAGGGATCCTATGATTGGGGGTGTGGAGCTGACACCCTTGTTGTGGTTGGACCATTACTTCCTGAAGGCTTGGTCCTTGAATACCGATGCCCCCATCAGGATGCTGGACCTATTAGATTGGTCTACCTCTGCCCCTTGGAGACTCATGGATCCAACTGGTTTCCAGAACTCTCTGGGGGAGTTTCCCACAGTCCGCGATGATTGCTCTGCTGATGACCTCGTCAAATTATAGACCACCACCTTGACTGAGGCCATCGACATGGTGGCTCCCAGGCGTCTGCTCCCACCGCTGCAACAACAAAGGTCCCCCGGTATATGGGGGCCTGAGGCAGCAGAAGTGAGAGGGTAGGCAGTTAAAGCGTAGGTGGCACAGGACTTGAGCTGAATCTGACCGATTGTGGCATAGATCGTTTTTCAAAGACTGTGCTGTGGCTCTGATGAAGCGAAGGTTTTCTTCACTGCCATCATAGTGTCTGAGAAGTCACATCCAACAGAGCTTTTCCAGGTGGTGAGGGATTTGGTCAGTCCAGCCTGTCTCCGCCAGGAACTGGAGGTGTGCAGTGCCTGCTGAGACATTTTTATTGATTATTTCACAGATAAATATTGCTCGTATCCACCATGACCTTGGTGTGACTGTTTCTGGTACAGAGTCCGAGCTGGGGGTTATGGAAGCCCAGTCTTCTCCTGGGTTTTTTTGTTTTTTTTGGGGGGGGGTCGGGTCTGTTTCAGTCGTCGTCGCCCACCGATGCGAAGGACGTGCTGGGGGCTGTGTGAGTCACAAGTTGTGAATTAGATCCATGTCCATCCTGGCTGGTGAAACCCAGCGGGGAGACGTTGGGGTTGTTGCTGACTGGGGTGATCAACACCTCCCTTCAGGAGAGCAGAGTGCCGAGCTGCAGCAATTTTTTGGCCTCTGCATAAGAAGTCATCATTGGACGTTGATTTCCCTGCCAGCTACCAGCCTGTCTCTAACCTTCCCTTTTTAGGAATTTCTACCTTATTAGGGAAGGTTATTGAATGGGCGGTGGCTCATCAGCTTCAGGTACATCGGGATGCTATCGAATTTCTGGACTCTTTGCAGTCTGGTTTCCTTCCTGGGCATGATAAGAGAGACTGAGCTTGTGGCCTTGGGTTGATGACCTTTACCTGGAATTAGACAGGGAAAATTCTACCCTGTTGATTTTATTAGATCTTTTAGCTTCTTTTGATACCGTTAATTCTGAGATGTTGTTGACTTACCTGAGGGACCTGGATGGAGTGGGCGGGACTGCTCGAGTGGTTCCGCTCTTTCTTGGCCGAGAGGTCTCAGCGGGTGGGGTTGGGCGATTGCTCAGCATCTCCTCGGGATCTCCCTTGTGGCATCCTGCAGGGCTCCATTCTGTCCTTCCTCTTGTTCAATGTGTACATGCAGCCACTGGGTGAGGTCATTTGGAGGTTTGGGGAGCAGTGCCTCAGTATGCTGATGACACCCAGCTTTACCTCTCTTATTTATCCGATCCAGGTCTGGCCGTCTCGGTGCTTACCCATTGCCTGGCTGTGGTGGGGGACTGGATGAGGGCGAGTCGGCTGAAGCTGAATCCTGACAAGACTGAGGTGATGGTTGGCCGGTCTTGTGCCCTGGAGGCTACTGGGACTCCTCTTATTGACGGGATTTGGCCCCCTCTGGTAGATCAGGTTCGCAGCCTGGGAGTGTTTCTGGATCCTTTGCTGTGCCTGGATTGCCAGGTTGTGGCGGTGGCCAGGAGCGCTTTTTCACCAACTCCATCTGGTGAGGAGGCTGCAGCTTCTTCTTTATCTGGCCATTGTCGTCCATGCTTTCATCACCTCAAGGCTAGACTACTGTAATGCACGCTACGTGGGGCTGCCCTTGGTGACAGCTTGGAGGCTGCAGTTGGTGCAAAATGCGGCGGCTCACCTACTTATGCGGACATAAGCACCACGAACACATAATACTGTTGCTCTGTTCGCTGCACTGGCTGCCGCTAGTCTTCCAGGCCCAATTCAAGGTGCTAGTAATTACCTTTAAAGCCCTAAATGGTTAATTGCCTGGCTCCGTGTCTCATCACGGCCTCTGCGATTGGCTGGGAGCACTTTCCTGGAGATTTCGGTTTTTTGCTGGCTCTCGACTATGACGAGGGCGTTCTCAGCTGTTGCACCTTTGTTATGGAACTCCCTCCCCCAGGAGGCCCGTCTGTGTTCAAGCCTGGTAGCCTTCCGGAGGCAATGTAAGACCATTTTGTTCCATCAGGCTTTTGGCAGCAGGGACTGAATTGGGGGGACGGGGGCTAATTTAAAGGGGAGGATGGGCTGGGGGATAGGGAGATGGATTAGGTGGGAGGGGGTTGGGTTTTGGAGGGGGGGGGATTTTATTTTAAATGTTTTTATATTGTATTTTATATTTCTTGTAAGCTGCCCTGAGCCTTTGGGGAAGGGTGGGATATAAATAAATAAAATAAAAATTTGGGGTGAGGGTAGACATTTTTGGGGGATTTTATTGTATTTTTTTCTATTTTTCTTTTTGTGCTTTTGTTTTTGTAAACTGCCCCAAGCCTTTGGGGAAGGGCGGGGTATAAAGTTTAATATATATAATTGAATAAATCTATACACATACTAAGAACTGCATTTAAAGCAAGGTATCAACAAATCAGCACAGGAGAGCGGCTAATGCGTTGTGTTAATTGCTAAGTACAGATTATATTAATATTCCATGAAAAAATTACACTCTTACTGTGCGATCCTTCAGCTGTTTAGCACTGGCTGGCATTAGCCTTCAGCGCCAATGTGAGTCTCATTGAAATGAATGGGTTTCACACTTGCGCTATGAGTTAGTACCAGCGCTAAGCAGCTCAACGATCATACTGCCCATTTCAATTTTAATTCTAATTTTTTTTCCCTGTGTGTGGTCATCCCCAAGGTCCAGTGTAGCTGTCTGTGGTGCTCCTTCTAAACAACACTATATAATTATTATTTTTCTTAATATACTTTTTTCTTACCCTAGGTTTCTCTTTACTTTGCAAAACACATCAATGTAGCATCCCACTTTTGGCTACGTGTTAAGAAAGGGGCTCTCTCATTTGTAGAACGCCTAAAAGCCAACCAGTCCAAACTGCCTTCTCTCTCTTCCCCCACTCTCCAGCGCTTATTCAATCACTTCCAACTCACAGGAAAAGGAAATGGAAGACACGCTGATCACTCCAGTTCTGCTCTGGTACAGCCACCAAGGTCTGACAGGCTTGATTCTTCTTCATAAGAAACAAACTACAGCATTCATCCCACAAGCATATTCTATATTAAATGAAAAAGCAGCTCTCTTCCGAGAGGCAGCAGCAATGAAGCCAGTGCCAAATAATTTAGTCTTTCTGCCTCCCTGGATAGCTTACATTTTTTTCATGTCTTTTAAGGGAGAAAGGCGTAGAAGTGGAAGAAGAAAAATGATTCTGAAGGGGAAGAGAGCCTAAACAAGCACTCTGAGGGAAAAAATTCTATGAAATCAACTTTTTTATTTGGAATCTCAGGAATGAAAAAGCAAAAATTTACAGGGAATACAACAGGGCAGTTTGTTCATTTTTAAAGTGTTCCTTACTGCAGTGAAGGTAAACCCACACAAACTGTTACAACTGGTCTTGATGTAACAAGCCAAGCGCGTGCACCTGGGACCTCGTATCTTCATGAATGTTACACTCCTTGTCTCTCCCTCTGTTCCCCTTCCTTCATCTCTCCCCTCCACCCCCCTCGGGTCTCTCACATCGTAAGCTCTAGGGCATGGACTTATTCCATTACTTTGTAAAATACTAGGTACATTGCTGGTGCTATACAAATGCTTGCTAATAATAACAACAACAAATGGTCTGAAGCTTTTTTGAATGAAAGTTTTCACTTTAATGCCTTTTTAGTTCAGACCTATAGACGGTGCTGTTAATATACTGACTGTTAAAATCAGCTTTGATGAGATGCATAAACACCTTTTTAAACACTGCTCTTTCTGACTCATAACAATACCACAGTATTTCATTAAATCCATGAGTGGCTTTTTTGTGAAAAAAAACTAACTATTCCACTCAAGATGGGTCATTTTTCCAGTTGTTGCCTATCAGACATTGAAACCTTCAAATATCTTCATTGGTACTGTGAGAACAAAACGTTGAGAGGTGGTAATAATAAACACCATTCTCCCAACCCCCAAATCACTATATCATGTTTCAGGATGGCCAAATTGTAGCATGGGAGCCACATGCAACTCTTGGGAGGGTCTCCGCATGCCCTTGTCTCCGAGAGCGATGACTGGTCCTAGGTCCCATTGTGGCCTCTCAGGTTAAGCTGGGAGCATCTTCTTGCAGGTACTGTATGCCTGTCAAATTTCTACAAGGGCATGCGGAGACATTCTCGGTGGCTGTCCCACAATTATGGAATCCCCTTCCCTTAAAGAATAGTCTAAGCCTAAGGCTGTTCATATTCTGGAAATGATGCAAGGCATTTTTGTCTCGCCAGGCATTTGGCAAGCAGGGATAGGATTGGGGAGGATTAAGCTGTTGGGGTCAGGTTTTTAAGGGGATTTTTATATGCTGTAAACTGCCCTGAGTGCTAGGGGAAGGGTGGGGCATAAATGTAAATAAATAAATAAAATGGATCCTGTGTTGCCTTAATGGTCCTGTCTTATTTCGGGGTACCCGAGTCTCACCAGCTGAACTGCAGCTGCTCTTCAGATTTGCAGCAAGCCAGGATTGCAGAGCACTGGCTCCACCAGTCAATCAGGAAGCAGAAGGGGTTTGCGTGTGCGCAACGTGGGTCTTGTGGTTCTCGATCATATGAAACATTTTGTATGTGGCTCTTGGAGTTGGGAATTTTGTCCACCCCTTCTATATTTATTTATATGAATATATACAAATTTTATATTTGATATATTTTTATTTTATAGTGATTTTATATTATTATTTATAGAGTAAACTTATTTTAGGATTCTTGTGTGGCGCGTAGCAATATTCTCAAGGTATCAGCTAAGGCAATGCATTGGAAGCCTTTAAAATCAGAGCAACAGCATTAGGTCGCAGAGGACTTGTTTCAGGATTCTGCCCTTGATCTGCATTAATGCAGATTGCAACTCCTCTTATAATTACAACAACATTAAGACAAAATGGAAAACATTTAACTTTGCATTATTTAATACCTAATAACACAGCCAAGGCAAATACGAAATGGCATTTTTTTATATTAGTTGATGCTCATACCATTCTAATGATACAGAGCTGAAAGGTTCCTTATTCGATCATCCTGGGCTAGGCAGTTTTATTCAGTCGAGTTACCGTAATGCTTCAGAAAAGGAATCATAAAAAAGCTCCATGCCTCAGAAATTCAAGGTCAAAGCAAAGGCGGCAAACAGGCATGCTGAGCAGAGCTACATTTGTGATAGACTAATGGCATTAGGAGAAAGATGCAAATTAAAAACTGGCGAGCTTTAAAGCTCAGAAATTATACACTGAAGAGGCAAATTTGCTTTAAAAAAAATGTTTACCTTGAATGCCCTTCCCCATGCATGATTTAGGGCATTCATGCCCAACTTACAATACACTAAGACAATGGGCCTTCTTTTCAATAGTATACAAAACAAGATCTCCACAGATAAGTTATCCCAATTTTCCTTCCAGCCTGTATCACTTGTTGGCAAGTGCAAGATAAATGGAATATGGCCTTTGGACTTACTCAATACACCATTATTGAATTTCCAAATAAGGAATACGATCAAATACAATAGCTATTAATTAGTGGAGTGGTGCGTAAGCTTTCGCAGGCTACCACCTGTTGTAGCCTACGAAAGTGTATGCACCACTCTCCGCTAGTTAGTCTTTAAGGTGCCATCTGCCTCTACTTTTGTGTCACTTCAGATGAGCACGGCTCCCCGTCTCTGTACTCTATTAATTAGTGTTCGATTTGGATTGTATGAGTAACACACACTTTACAAAAACATGGGTAATGGATGGTATATATTCAAGAAGATGGTATGGTAGATAGAAGGGCACTAATGGAGTAGAAAAAGAAGTTTTACTAAAACCAAAGCATAAAACGTTGTGCCATACGCTTGTGGAACCCTGCATTGCAAACAAACTCCCCTATTTTTGTTTGGAGGTAATGTTGCCTTAGCTTACCCTTCTGAAGAAAGAAAGGGTTTCTAGAATACTGCTGCTGTTTCTAAGTGCACAAGCAATAAGTGATCGAGCAAACTTTGCTGCTTCTGTTCTTTTGACTGTGCTGGTTTAACCAGTTCTAGCAGCAAACAGAACATTCTCCAGAGAAAGGCTAAACCTTGAGAAAGTTAATCATCAAAGAAGAGCTGCGATCATATCTACTAGCAGTTAAAGACTTGATGTTACTTCAGAAGCAGGGGAGGGAAGAAGGAAAGAATGAAGATGCAACAAAGCAAAACATATTTTGTATATGTAACAGTTACATATAGATTGTCAAATGCCAACCTTTTTTTTTAAAAAAAGGGAATTAATACCAAAGACCGTAACAGCTGTTCAATTTTATCTGTTTGTCCCACAGCTGGAATTTCATGGTTCACATTAAAAGCTTTTGTAACCAGGACAATATGTCATTTAAATGATATGGGTGAAACATACCGCGAGACCAGCCCAATGCAAGCAGCAGTGGGTTTAGTTTATGGCTCAGGTGCAATATGTGAAAAGGATCTAGGAGGTGGGAGTTTGTCACAAACTGAAGATGACTCCGTAATGAGATGTGGCTGCAGAAAAGTCTAGTGCAGTTTTAGGCTGCATTAACAAAAGCCCTGTCTCCAACCCAGCGGAGGTAATAATTCCACTCTAGTCAACACTCGCCAGACTTTCACATGGAGTATTGTGTCCAGCTTTGGGCACCTCATTTCAAGGAGGACAATGATGAAGCAGGTTCAAAAGAGGGGAACAAAGGCCCTTTTTACACGAGACGCACCCACTCATGCCCACACAGATCTGCTGCCTACCTGTATGTTCCTCTCTTGTGTACACTTGAAATCAGTGGCACCGATGTTAGTTTCTGATGTCACCTGAAGAGGCCTGAGCCTATTTAAGCTTACATGCTGGAAAATTATCATCAGAGCAAACATCAGAATCCAGTAAATGCTATCAGACATTATTATTATTATTATTATTAGCAGCAAGCATTTATATAGCGCAAACAATGTACCTGGCACTTTACAAAGTAATGGAATAGACACGGTCCCTGCCCTAGGGCTTAGTTACATCAAGAATGATGGCTGGCTGGTCCGTGTGGTGAAGATATGGGTACACACAGACCTCAGATAACAGATTGTACTGGATGGAGGGGATCAGTAGGAGTTAGGAGAGGGAGCGAGGAGTTGGGGAGGGCAGAGCAGAAGAGGTGGGTCTTGAGGAGGGATCTGAAGGTACAAAGGGAGGGGGCGAGGTGGATGTGGGCAGGGAGGGAGTTCCAGGCGTGGGGGGCAGCTAGGGAGAAGGGACAAAGGCGGTTAGAGGAGCAGGGGCGGCATGGGAGGACGAGAGAGGGGACAGAGGAAGAGCAGAGTTCACAGACTGGACTTTGGACGGAAATTAGCGCAGAGAGGTAGAGGGGAGCAAGGTTGTGAAGAGCTTTATAGGTGAAGACTAGGAGCTTGTGCAAGATTTGTTCAGGAAGGGGGAGCCAGTGAAGAGAGGAGAGGCTGCACATGGTCGAAGCGACGGGTGAGGTGGATGACCCTGGCAGAAGAGTTTTGGATGGAGATAAGGGGAAAAAGGTGAGAGCGGGGGAGGCCAGTGAGGAGGTTACAGTAATTGAGGTGAGAGATGACCAGAGCGTGAACAAGGGTTTTGGCAGAGGAGACAGAGAAAAAAGGGCGAATCTTAGCAATGTTATGAAGGGAGAAGCAACAGGATTTGGCAACAGAGTCGATATAGGGTTTAAAAGAAATGGGTGAGTCAAATATGAAGCCTAAGCTATGGGCTTGGGGGATGGGAAGGATGGTGACCCCATCAATAAGGATCAACAAGGAGGAGGGAGAGAAAGATGGCGGGGGGGGAGATAAGGTGTTCAGTTTTAGCGATGTTGAGTTTGAGCTGACGTTGTGACATTCAGGTAGAGATATTAGAGACAGCTGGTGAGGCGAGCTTGAACAGATGGAGAGAGAGAGGAAGTAGGGAAATAGAGTTGAGTGTCATCAGCGTAGAGGTGATACTGGAAGCCATGGGAGGCAATGAGTTTGCCTTGGGGAACACCAACTGAGAGGGGAAAGGAGGAGGAGGTGGAGTTGGCAAGAGACACACTGAAGGAGCGGTCAGAGAGGTAGGAGGAGAACCAGTGGAGGACAGAGCCACGGAAGCCAAGGGAGTGAAGTGAGTCCAGCAAGGGTGAGTGGTCAACAGTATTGAAGGCAGCAGAGAAGTCAAGGAGGACAAGGATGGAGTAGAGGTGATTAGATTTAGCCACAAGATTGTTGGTGATCTTGGCGAGAGCAGTTTCAGTAGAGTGAAGGGGGCGGAAGTTGGTGGAGAGGAAGTCGAGGCAGCGGGAGTAGACAACACGTTCAAGAAACTTACCAGCCTATTGAAGGATAGTAAAGGGGCTAACTTCTCTTAGAAACGCTCGGTAGGGAGGAAATACATTTATGATGTGTATATGCTAGTACCCGGGGTCACAGATGATACGGAGAACGGTTTAGCTCCTTTTTCTTGTAGATATATTTTGGTCTTATTATAGTGATTACAGCAATTCTAACCCGTTCTGACTGTTCCCAGGACACATACTGGTGGTGAGTAGATAAAGGGAGGTGATTCCGAGTGTCCTGATCTTAGATAGGAAATGTCCTGGTTTTGAGTAGATCAAGATAGAATAAGGATTACTTTGTGTACAAGTGATTCCCGGGGGGCGGGAAACTGTATGTAAGAAATAACATTATTGCCTATTGTTTTTAATGGTTTGTACTGACATTTGTTATGACCTATGGTTAAACAATAAAGTTAAAAGTAAAAGTAAAGTTCAAGAAACTTGGAAGCAAAAGGAATGAGTGAGACAGGATGGTAGCTAGAAGGGTCAGAGGGGTCAAGAGTGGACTTTTTGAGGATGGGAGACACAGTGGTGTGTTGAAGGTGGAGAAGGAGCCAGTAGAGAAGGAGAGGTTGACAATGTGCAGGAGGGAAGAGGCGACAGTGGAAGCAATGGAGGTCAGGAGGCGGGAGGGGATGGGGTCAAAGGTGCAAGTGGAAGGGTTGGAGAAGGAGAGCAGGGAGATTTCCTCAAGGCAGGTGGGAAGGAAGGAGGACAGGAGAGGAGGGGGAGGAGGGAGTAGGAAGAGCAGAGGAGTCTGAAGCGATGTCGAGGCGGATCTTGTCTATTTTGGAGTTGAAGAAGGAAACAGGATCCTGAGCAGAAAGGGAGGAGGAGGACAGGGGGGCTTGAGGAGGGAGTCAAAGGTGGAGAACAGGCGTTAAGAGTCCCGAGAACAGGACTCAATGTGGGAGGCGTAGTTATATTGTCTGGTGAGGGAGATAGAAGGGAGGAGAGAGAATTTGAAGTGAAGTCAGTCAGCATGAGAATGGGATTTGCGCCAGAAGCATTCAGCAGCATGGGTGCAGGAGCGGAGGTAGCAGATACTGGTGGTAAGCCAAGGACGGGGGTTGTGGGAGAGGGCGGAGCAGGAGGAGAGGGGGGCATGGGAGTCAAGGGGGGGAGGAGAGAGAGGCATTGAAAGCAGAGATGGCAGAGTCAGGAGAGGAGGAGGAGAAGACTGAGGGGAGAAGACTTGATTTTGTTCCTAAGGTTGAAATGCTTTTCGTAACATAGGACTAGAAAGTTTTAATTTTTTTCATGGTTTTCCTTTAGAAGATAAGATGTAATAATAAAGACAGTTATGCTAATTAGTTAGCTTGCAGATGGTGATTTTGGTGTTTCCAGTGATTGATTCTTATGGAATGTTATTCAATTAGATTAAAGATGGTAAACTTTCAAGATTTTATTTATTTTTAAAAAGTAACATTTTCAAGTCCAATAAAAATGGAAGAAGAGTATACATTTGACTCCCAAATATTCTGTGAGAGTGGGTGATAAGGGGGGGCTGGAGGGGGTGGGGAACTCCCTTGCTGTTGGCAGCGTGGGACAGCCAAGGGGATGAGGTTCTGGGGACTGGGCCATTGGAGTCGTGATGAGGCGGTGGAGATATGGTTCCGTGGAGAAGGATGTACAATCTAGGAGATGGGACAGATGTTTGAGATGGGAGGGATCTAGGAGATGGGATCTAGGAGATCCATCTCCATCTGACAGATCTAGGAGATGGGACAGATGTTTGGTGCCTATTCTGTTTACCAGCCCCCGGGCAGATGGTGTGGTGGATCGGGTTCAGAGGGCCCCTGGCCTGAAGCTGTTAAACGTAAGGTCGGTTGTCAATAAATTGTCAACTATCCAGGAGTTGATCCTGGACTTTGTGGCTGACCTTGTGTGCTATGGAGACTTGGCTGAACAATGAGTCGGGGCCTGTCTTGGCTGACCTAGTTCCAGCCGGGTACTCTGCACAGCATCAGCCACGGCTGAAGGGGGGGGGGGCGGTGTAGCCATTATTTTTAAGGATGCCTGGTCTGTGAGGAGATTTCCTGTGCAATCTATCATGGGTATAGAGGGTCTCCATCTAAGATTGGATTTGGCCGGAGACAGGGTAGGGATACTGCTGATATACCATGCACCCACCTGTATGGCAGCCTCCCTACATGTGCTGACCAAGCTGGTGTCAGAGGTGATCTTGCGGTCCTCCAGGATGATAGTTATGGGGGACTTCAATGTCCATGCTGATGCCAGTCTTGGAGGGGCAGAGCGTGAGTTCATGGCCGCCATGGCAACCATGGACCTGTCTCAGAGAATTGTGGGCCCCACACATGTTGGAGGATATACCCTGGACATGATATTTTGTGCAGGACTTGAGGCGGGGGATCCACTGGTGGAGGAGGTATCCACAGTGCCCTTGTCATGGACAGATCATTATCTTCTCCGGGCGGATATTCTGGCACATGTCGGCCCTCAGAAGGGTGTGGAACCAGTTAGGGTGGTTCACCCCCGAAGGCTTATGGAACCTGAAAGTTTCCAGATAGCTCTAGGAGATGTTTCCTCTGACCTTGATGGCTGCTCACTCAATGACCTCGTGTCTAGGTGGGATGTCAGGCTGACGGAGGCCATCGACTGTGTGGCTCCCAGGCATCCACTCCCAAAATGCCAACATCGCAGCTCCCCATGATATACGGGTGAACTGCAGTGGATGAAGCAGGAAAGGCGGCCGTTAGAGCGATGGTGGCGTCACTCACATACTGAAGTGGACTGGTTACATAGAGGCTGGTTACATACCTATGCTGTAGCAGTGCAGACAGCAAAGAAGGTTATCGTTGCTGCCTGCATTGCGTCCGCTAAGTCCCGCCTGGCTGAGCTGTTCTGGGCGGTGAGGGGGCTGGTCAGTCCGGCCTCCCTCTGCCTGGACATAGAACCATCAAATGCTCGCTGTGATTTGTTTGAAGACTTTTTTTGTGGATAAAATCGCTCAAATTCACCATGGTTTTGATGTGACTTTTTTTTTTTAGCAGAGAATGGGTCTGAGGCAGTGGAAGCCCCGTCTGGTCCTGGTTTGTGGGATGAGTTTCAGACATTGTCACCCCGTCTGAAGATGCGGGGGATTCTCTTGGAACTGTTCGAGACACCAGTTCTGAATTAGATCCATGCCTGTCCTGGCTGGTTAAGGCTAACCAGGAGACATTGGGACCGTTGCTGGCGGGGATAGTCAACACCTCCCTTAGGAGGGCAGGGTGCCGGGCTGTCTCAAGGAGGCAGTGGTGTGGCCCCTGCTCAAGAAGCCATCTTTGGACGTTGACGTCCTTGCCAGTTATCGGCCAGTCTTTAGTCTTCCCTTTTTAGGGAAGGTTATTGAATGAATGGTGGCTCAGCAGCTCCAGGAGCATTTGGACTGGATTAATTTTCNTGTCTTCCCAAGCAAAACGGAATAGTTTATAACTCACAGGGACACTGAGAACAAGGAAAGGTCAGCAACTGATAACAGAACCAAACGGTACCAGAGAAAAACAAGAGGACTTGGTCAGACAATAAGGCGCCTCCAAGAGGGGGTTGTGGGGTGCTCAGGGCCAGGGAGTCAGGCCCTCCCTCCGGAAGGAGGCGGGGTAGGACCCTATTGGTCAGGGCAAACCACCAAGCCAATGACTAAGCAGAAGGTACCCCAGATCTAAGCAACCAACGGGAGTGCTCCACAGGCGTAGCATTGACAACCCTGCACTCTGGATAATCATAAGGCAGTCACTGGATAAAAAGGCTAGCTTTAGACAGAGAAGTTGCCTTTCACGGTACTCGATCGCTAGCCCTTATCAGGGCGCCGAAGAGATCGGTGATTTGGACCACTTTGGAACTTCTCCCTAGGAAGTCCTGCAACTTGCTCCACAGCTAGGCTCTCTCTCTCTCAAGGTTTTTGGGCCCCCTTCCTGCCCTCCTTCTGGAACTAGACCGTGGACCTCTGATCATGTAAGAATATATGCTTTGTATGTATTTGAAGTAGTCAGAGTAGGTGAGGGATCATATGTTAAAGGTGCAAATGCTTCATTTATAATTGGTATGTTAAACTGTGTTGCTATCATTGAATAAAAGGTCTATTTGAATGAACAAAAGAGTCATTATTTGAAATAGCAAGAGGAGTAATTCCCCACCCTCTCAAACACAGTAGTATTTCCACTTGTTCCCAGAAACTGAAAGGGACCTGCTTCACCAGGGTGCAGAAAAGCAGCTGAACCCCTTCATTTCTTTTCAGGTCGAGGCGGGGGGATGTCCTGGAAGCTGTTAGAGCCACCTTTTGTGAACCTGACCCATGCCCGTCCTGGCTGGTTAAGCCCAACAGGGAGATGTCAGGGCCTTTTGCTGGTTGGTGTGGTCAACACCTCCCTTCGGGAGGGCAGGGTGCCAAGCTGCCTGAAGGAGGTGGTGGTGTGGCCCCTGCTCAAAAAAAACATTGCTTGACCTCGACTCCCTCGACAGTTATCGGCCTGTCTCTAACCTTCCCTTTTTAGGGAAGGTCACTGAACGTGGTGGCTCAGCAGCTACAGGGGCATCTAGACTGCACTGGTTTTCTGGATCCTTTACAGTCTGGTTTTCATTCGGGTTATGGCACTGAGACTGCGCTTGTGGTTTTGGTCGACAACCTTTGCTGGGAATTTATTTCTAAAACAATTTTCTACCCCGCTCCTCCTGCTCCAAACAGCCCCAGAGCAGCTTAAAAAATTAAAAAAACAAAAATGCATAAAGCCAAAACAGTACATTAAAAAAGGCAAAAAAACAGAATAAATCTCCCCCCTCTCAACCCTACACCCCATCTCCCCCGCCAAAAGCCAGGCGGAACAGCCAAGTTTTACACCTACGACGGAAGGAAGGGAGATCCGGGGCCACCCAAGCCTCAGCAGGGAGGGAGTTCCACAGCCTAGGTACAGCCACCAAGAACGCCCTCTCCGTAGAGGCCCCGAGTCATACAGGGGACCTCGAGGTCGCTCCAGAGCACGGCGATCCTGCAGGTAAGTCAGGTCAAGACCGTACAGGGCTTTATAGGTCAAAACCAACACCTTAAATCGGGCCCAGAATACTATAGGCAGCCAGTGCAGAGCCTGGAGCACTGGTGTAATGTGCTCACGGTGACCCATCCCCATAAGCAGGGCCCTGTGAAAACCGCGCTGCCACGATTTGCGTTTTTTGCGCAGAATCCTGCCTTAGGCAGGATTAGTGCTGAAACCAGGGAAATCCCCGCGGATTTCCCTTTCACTGCCGGTGAATCAGGGGCTTGCTTTGACTCACCGGCAGTGAGCAATAAAGCAAGCCCCTGATTGGCTTACTGGCAGTGAGCCCGATTGGCTCACCGGTGAGCCAATCAGGGGCTTGCACGGCCTGTTCCAAGGAAAGTTTGCCTCAGTCATTTGTCTCCCGCTGTTTGCTGCCGCCGCCTCCTCCTCTCCAGCCGCCGGGGACCCAGATAAGTTTGCCTGCTGCGCGCTCTGCCTTTTCATGTTTTTTTTTGGGGGGGTTCATGCTGCACGCTCTGCCTCTGGGGGTTGGAGCTGTGCCCTCTGCTTTGCCATGTGTTTTTTTGAGGGGCGGGGGGTGTTAGGAGCTGTGCCCTCTGCTTTAGATGTGTATAAGAGACAGGTGTTGGGGGGGGGGTTAGGAGCTGTGCCCTCTGCTTTGCCATGTGTTTGGGGGGGGTGTTAGGAGCTGTGCCCTCTGCTTTGCCATGCGTTTTGGGGATGGGTTAGGAGCTGTGCTCTCTGCTTTACCATGTGTTGGGGGGGGTTAGGAGCTGTGCCCTTTGCTTTACCATGTGTTGGGGGGGGTTAGGAGCTGTGCCCTCTGCTTTGCCATGTGTTGGGGGGGGGTTGCTTGATATTTGAAATACCTGTACACAGAAAAAAATTATAAGCAGGTTTTTTAATTCATTGGTACAAGGAAATGGATCACCATCTGACAGGTTTAATTTTACTAGACTTGCTTTGTAACTTTATTAGGTTACAGAATTTCAATTTTGGGTCGCAGAATTTTGGAAAAAAAAACTGCAGAAGAATCGGGGTCCTGCCCATAAGGAGATGGGTCGCTACATCCTGCACTAGCTGCAGTCTCCAGACCATCACCACGGGTAGCCCCACGTAGAGCGCGTTGCAATAGTCCAATCTCGAGGTAATGAAAGCATGGATGATAGTGGCCAGGTCACTATCTGAAACATGCCGCCGAAGCCAATATACCAGATGTAATTGGCGAAATTTACTCCTCGCCACAGCCCCCACCTGGAGATCCAGGCGGAGCTGCGGATCGAGGAGCATGCCCAGACTGCGAACCTTGGAAGCCAGTGGAGGGCGAACCCCATCAACAATGGGAGTCGCCATATCCACTGCCTTACCCACTACCATCACCTCCATCTTAACGGGATTCAACTTCAGTCGGCTCACCCTCATCCAGTCCACAACAGCCGCCAGACATCGGGTAAGCACCGAGACTGCCGGGTCTGGATTGGATGAAAAAAGAGAGGTAGAGTTGGGTGTCATCAACATATTGAGGACATGGCATCCCATACCATCTCACGACCTCGCCGAGTGGCTGCATATATACATTGAACAGGAGCGGGGACAAAATGGAACCTTGTGGGACTCCACATGTGAGGTCTCATGAACAGTTCCCAAGCACCACACACTGAGTCCTCCCAGCTAGGAAAGAGTGGAACCAATCAAGAAAAATCCTGCCCACTCCAGCTTGATCCCACAAGTGAATCACCAACATCTCATGGTCAATGGTATCAAAAGCAGCCGACAGATTTAACAGAATTAGCAAGGTCAAGCTACCCTGATCTAATTCACAGTGAAGATCATCGACCAAGGCCACAAGTGCAGTCTCAGTGCCATAACCCAGATGAAAGCCGGACTGCGAGGGATCCAGATAACCAGTGCGGTCTAAATGCCCCTGCAGCTGCTGAGTCACAACTCGCTCAATAACCTTCCCTAAAAAGGGAAGGTTAGAGACCAGCCGATAATTAGTGAGGGAATCAACGCTAAGTGAAGGTTTTTTTGAGCAGAGGCTGCACCACCGCCTCTTTGAGGCAGCCTGGCACTCTGCCCTCCCAAAGGAAGGCATTGATCACCCCCGCCAGCAACAGCCCCGCTGTCTCCCGGCTGGCCTTAACCAGCCAGGACGGGAATGGGTCAAGTTCACAAAAGGTGGCACTAGCAGCACCAAGAAAATCCCCCGACTCGGAGGATGACAATGACTGGAATTGATCCCACGAAACCGCATAAGGCGGGATTTCCACAACCTCTGGATCACACATTGCAATAAGTAAAGTGTCGAAGTTGTGGTGAATCCAAGCAATTTTCTCTGCAAAATAATCAACAAACGTGTTACAGCAGGCACTGGATGATTCTAGTTCCAGGCGGAAGGAGGGAGGACCGATCAACCCACTCACCACCTGGAAAAGCTCGGCTGGACGAGATTTTGCAGAGGCTATACAGGCAGTGAAAAACTCCTTTTTTGCTGCCCTTACAGCTGCAGTATAGACACGTAAACCGACTCTATGTTGCAATCTGTCAGTTTCAGCATGCGAATGGTGCCACCATTGCTCAAACACCGCCCTTCCCACTTCAGCAACCTTATGCCCTCCATAAACCACAGAGTCCTGAGGAGCCGTCACCAAGGGAGTGGACACCTCAGATCTGTCCGGTCGATGGCCTCCATCAGCAAGGTGTTCTATAAAGCCACAAGGTAATCGAGTGGATGGTCTTTGAGATCAAAGAGTAACTCCTAGGGGCGGGCCCGGTACCGGTACACCGGATTTTACCGGTTACCGGTTTCACAAAAACCGGATTCCCGGATTGAATCCGGTATACCGGTACCGGATTTATTGCATTGGTTTCAATGGGCCGCTGTGTCCCCATTGAAACCAATGCAATCAATTAAAATTAATTCCCTCCCCCTCCCAGGCTGCGCGGGTGGAAGGGGGGACACCCCCCACCCACCCTGCCCAGCCTGGCTTTTTGTTGTAAAAGATAGATGCAACAGAGTGAGACCCCGAGGCGAGCCCCCCCCCCCAGCACCAGCGGCCGCGGCGTCCCCGCAGCCGCAGGTAAGTATGACCCGATCCCTGGGGGGGGTGGGGGTGTTTAACACCCCCACCCCCCCCAGGGATCACCCCTACAGCGCGCTTGCCGCTTACCTTGGGGAGCTCCGGCGGCGGCGGGCGGCCCGGCGGCTTCAGCGCCGGCTGTGGCTGCCGGCTTCAGGACGTTCTAGGCCTTCCGGTGAAACCCGGAAGTGCACCGGAAGGCCTACAGCGTCCTGACGCCGGCAGCCACAGCCGGCGCTGAAGCCGCCGGGCCGCCCGCCGCCGCCGGAGCTCCCCAAGGTAAGCGGCAAGCGCGCTGTAGGGGTGATCCCTGGGGGGGGTGGGGGTGTTAAACACCCCCACCCCCCCCAGGGATCGGGTCATACTTACCTGCGGCTGCGGGGACGCCGCGGCCGCTGGTGCTGGGGGGGGGGCTCGCCTCGGGGTCTCACTCTGTTGCTGTTCTATCTTTTACAACAAAAAGCCAGGCTGGGCAGGGTGGGTGGGGGGTGTCCCCCCTTCCACCCGCGCAGCCTGGACTCGGGGAGGGTTTTTTTTTAAAAAAACTGTTTGGCTGGGGCTTTAATTTTTTTTACATTGCAGCCATTTAAAAATGGCTGCAATGTAAAAAAACCGGAACACTGAAATCCGGTACCGGGTCGGAATACCGGGGCCGAATCCGATAATGCCGGTACGCCCGATACCGGCATTATCGGATACCGGATTGTACCGGTTTCCCACCCCTAGTAACTCCCAAAGAGTTTTCTGGAACTTCTCAGGTTCCATTAGTCTCTGGGGGAGAACCATCTGAATCGGTTCTACACACCCCCAGGGGCAGTCATGCACCAGGAGACGTGTTCGCAGGAGGTAATGATCCGTCCATGACAAGGGCTCTGCTGACACCTCCTCCATCAACAAATCCCCCGCCTCAAGGCGAATGCAAAAAATCAGGTTCAAGGTATGACCCTCATCATGCGTTGTCCCGGTGACAATTTGGAACAGGCTCATTGTTGCCATGGAGGCCATGAACTCATGCTCCGCACCACTGAGACTGGCGTCCGCATGTACATTAAAGTCCCCAAAGACTAATGTCCTCAGGGAGCGCAACACCACGTCCGACACCAGCTCCGTCAGAGCGTGTAGGGATGCTGCCATAACATCCCCTAACAAGTCTTCCCTGAATAAATTGGACCCCTCGATTGACCCTTTTGATTCTGTTAGATCTGTCGGCCGCATTTGATACCGTTGACCATGAGATGTTGGCAGCCTGCTTGCGGGACCGTGCCATGGTGGGAGGGGTCGTTCGTGAATGGTTCTGCTCCTTCCTGGCCAGGAGAACTCAGCGAGTGGTGCTCAGGGACTGTTTGTCAGTTCCCCGGTACCTCACGTGCAAAGTCCTGCAAGGTTCTATTCTGTCCCCTCTCTTGTTCAACGTGTATATGCAGCCACTGGCCATGGTCATGAGGTGATATGAGGTGCGGTGCCATCAGTATGCTGACGACACCCAGCTCTACCTCTCTTTTTCATCCGACCCAAACCCAGCAGTTCTGTCTCGGTGCTTACCTGGTGTCTGACGGCTGTGGGGGACTGGATGATGGCGAGTCGACGGAAGCTGAATTCTGACAAGATGGAGGTGATGCTGGTGGGTAAAGCAGTGGGTGTGGTGTCCCCCTTCATTGATGGAGTTCGCCCCCCACTGGTTTCCCACATCCGGTCTGGGAGTGCTCCTTGATCCCCAGCTCTGCCTGGATGTCCAGGTGGGGGCTGTGGCGAGAGGTGCATTTCGCCAATTACATCTGGTGCAATGGCTTCGGCCATATGTCTAAGACTCCGATCTGGCCACTATCATCCATGCTTTCATCACCTCGAGATTAGACTATTGCAACGTGTTCTATGTGGGGCTACCATTGGTGATGGTTCGGAGACTGCAGCTGGTGCAGAATGCGGCGGCCCACTTTCCTACAGGGGCCGGCCGCCAAGAGCACATTACACCAGTGCTTTGTGCTCTACACTGGCTGTCCATAGTCTTCCAGGCCTAATTCAAGGTGTTGGTTCTTATCAATAAAGCCTTTAACGGCCTGGGTCCCACCTACCTGCGGGACCGCCTCAGCCTCCATGTTCTGGATCCCCAGCGGTCTGCCAGGAATGCCCTTCTCGATGTCCCCCGGGTTGTCCGGGGGGGGGAGACTACAAAGAGGGCGTTCTCAATGGCCACACCTAGGTTGTGGAACTCCCTTCCAGCAGAGGCCCAGGTGGCCCTGGACCTCACCTCCTTTCGTCATTATTGTAAGACTTGGCCATTCCATCGAGCTGCCAGTGAGGGTAATGGGTATGGGGTGTGTGGTTTTTTTGTGGCACCCCCATTTGATATTCTGTTTGATTATTTACTTGTTTTATAGTTTTTTGTATGTTTTAAAAATATTTTATACTTGTAAGCTGCCTCGAGCTACTGGATGTTGGAGTGGCAGGGTAAAAATACTGTAATAAATAAATAAAAAAATAAATATTATCTAGGTTTGCTTTTGACTACCAATACTTCTATATTTTTAAAAAAATCGATGCATCAATTATGAATTCTAAAAACATACTGGTGTTTTCTTCTAATTGGCATATAAGAAAGAACAGTAAACTTCTTATACTTGCAGAACACCCCCCCCCCCATCTCACCTTTAGCTCTGCTTGTATGAATCCTGGCACGAACCCAGACTATTTCATCAGCCTTCTCTGAGGTCAGGTCTTTTATTCGAATGAGAAGTCGATCTATATCAAATACATGAAGTTATTTTGCTTTATTCAGGGAAGCAGTGCTTATATTTGCATGACAGTCACACTCTATAGGAATTACTCATGCAAAAATGACAAAACCCCAAAGCGTTTAAGTTCGGTTATGCGTACTAGGTGTTAAAGACTGAAAATGCTTGTGATCCCAGTTCCACTAAGCCGTGAATGGTATTTGATGAACTGTGTTAAGCTAGCAGCCCTACTGCACTAGGTCCCAACCTCACCCCACATTCACAGGGAAGGTTGATTTACCTTTAGTCGGCAAGTGAACGGACATTTGCTCTGGCGGGCCCCTCAGCATGGAACTCCTTCCTTCCAAACACTCATCTCAGTTCCTTTTTCCTTACTTTTAAAGAGCAGCTGAAGGCTTTTTTTTTTTTTTTTTTTAAATTCTCCAGGTGGATCTTTGAGGACCCACCAGTGGTTCCCCTTAATGTATATTCTCAGCCCCATTTGGCGAGAGGGTGCGGGGGCTATATAAATTTTATTACAGTCTCAAGTGACTGCTTGCATGTATACCTGTCCCACATTGTTCAGTTTTTAATTATTACTTTTTACTTGCTTGAGGAAAGGCTGTGTGCAGTCCAGAAGCTTGCATACTCTCACCAACAGAAGATAGCCCAAACAAAGATATCAGCTATACTACTTTGTCTCTGCCTTTTGTATTTGGAACCAACACAGCAACTGCACTCTCGCTAGATTACCCTAATCATACGTTTTAGTAGTTCTGGACCTAGATTAGATGAAACTCACTTTTAAACATGAATTCAGTTTCTTCTATTACCCTCCTACGCTCTCCACCCAAATTGTAGTGTTGTAGATATAGCTAATGGGTGTCCTCACCATGTATTTTTACATCAAACATAGACTGATTTTATAATCAATTCTATATAAATAGAAGTTATAAGGTGTCAGCACAATTTTTCAAGCATCCAGAACTGCTTACGTTATCAACACTTTATTGCAAAATAAAAAGAGTGTTCACCCAAAACCTACAGAACAGGGAAAGCTGATGCACAGCCTATGTCTGCTTTCTGCCTGTTCCTGCCCCTGCCCCTGCCCCCCTGAATATATTCATAGCTTTCTTAACAGTTCTGTTACACATCAGGCTAGAATTCAATTTCTGTGAACTAATTTTTTGCCATTAAAAAGGCTAGCACCACATTAAGAGAGTTCTGTGTAATGCAAATACTTCTTTAATCTCACATAAAAACTTGTTTCTGACAAATATTCACAGCTGGTCTAAGGTTGCCCCCTATGCCTCCAGAAGGAAAGAAAAACATTCTTCTCCAAAACAGATGCACTGGAAGCAGTCACAGTAGAGAAACAGAATGACTGCAGAGGCCTATAAAGGAAAAAATGACTCCCAATGAGTTTCAGAGGCTACAAGGATAGGTGGAAAGGACAGGTGGAAAGATGTTGGAATCTGGCAGTGATGACCAAGCTTAAAGTTTTGCCATTGCTATTGCAAGCAAACGATAGAATATCTAGATTCCAGCACTTTTATAACTCTGATTTTAAACTGTCAGAATTACCTCAATTTAAAACTGTATTTATGTCAAAGCTGCACAAACGTTTTCCAGACACTAATATTCAAGACAGAATGAGGTGTCACTCTTTTTATGAGCCCCCTTTTGCGCAAGCCATCACCAGCAATCTGCATTAAATTAATATTTATTTAAAATGTACTGTACATAACGGTCCAACTTTCACCGAGACCAGATGAAAACCACACTTAACTACACGTTTTCTTTGATATGGTGAAAATTGTTATTTTTAACTATTGCACCTTGCATATAAGGAAATATAAAGTAATCTCTAAAGAGAGGCATATTAAAGGAAATTATTTTTCCAGAGGCAGGTACAGCAACTTTGCTGTATTTATAATACCCTCCTCTTCTGAAATGCTGGCTTTTCAATGACAGAGTCTGTTCTCCTTTCATGTATGACTGTAGCCTACTGTGCTCTGTTTCCTTGACTATCTCTCCTCAATCTACCCAACATGCTACAGCTAAAACAATCTTCCTTTCAAACCATTCCAACACATCATCTCTATTTACACCTTCTCCCTTGGTTTCCTGTTTCTTCCTGGCATCTTGTCTTTGCCTTCAAGGCATGGTGCATTTTTGCTCCTGCCTCATTTCCATCTCTTCTTCCTCTCACAACCTGAACTATACTTTGACATCTCAATTTGTTTCTCCTTTTGGATTCAATCCTGCAGTCATATCACCATGTGAAACAGTACGTACTGCAAGCACTCCCAGTGCTTACCGTTCCAAAGGTGCAAGTCCTTGCAGGCTTGAAACTGTAGTTGCTTCAAAACCTGCTTGAACACCTACATTTCCCCCGGCCCTCCCCAAAGCTTCTTCCTTTCAATGCCAAACAACCCCATCCTCTGTCAAAACTCCCAATACTCAGTTTTTCCAGGAATTCTCCCATTAAAGTCTTGGAGTGCTTCTGGGGCCCCTGCTGTCTCTGGACTGTCAGGTTGTGGCAGTGGCCAGGAGTGCTTTCCACCAACTTTCATCTAGTATGGCCTTTTCTTTCTGACTGGATCTGACTACCATCATACATGCTTTCATCACCTCATTGCTGGATTACTGCAACGCGCTCTACATGAGGCTACCCTTGATGACTGTTTGGAAGCTGCAGCTGGTGCAGAACGTGGCAGCTTGTCTCCTTCCAGGGATGAGCTGCTGGAAGCACATTCATTACACGGGTGCTTTGTAGTCTGCACTGGCTGCCTAAAGCTTTCTGGGCACAATTTACGATGCTGTTTCTGACCTTTAAAGCCCTAAATGGGTCTTTAAAGCCCTAAATGGTTCACGGAGGGCATGGGGTGGTTGAAGCGTGAGGGTAGGCGGTTGGAGCAACGATGGCGCCTTACTCGCACTCAAGACGATTGACTGCGGCATAGAACATTTTTGAGGGCCTATACTGTGACGGTGCGGGCAACAAAGAAGTGGTTCTTTGCTGCCCTTGTAGCATCTGCTCAGTTGTGGCTGTTCTGGGTGGTGACGGGTCTGGTCAGTACAGCCTGTTTTCCCCTGGAACTGGATTCGTCTAAAGCCTGCTGTGACGTTTTTGACATACTTTGTGGATACAATTGCTTGCATTGAGCATGACTTTGACTCTACCATTTTGGAGACAGTGGCAGAGCCAGAGGTTAGGAATGCCCTGTCTGGTCAGAGTTTGTGGAATGAATTTCAATTGGTGACACCTGCCGAGACAGATATGCTTGGCTCTGTTCGGGCCACAACTTGTGAATTAGATCCTTGCCCATCCTGGCCGGTGCTGCCAGAGAGACGCTGGGGCGTTGGCTGGGGTGATCAATGCCTCCCTTGGAGAGGGTTGCGTGCCAGATTGCCTCAAGAAGGCTGTGGTCCGGCTGCTTCTCACGAAACCATTGCTTGACGCTGGTGCCTCGGCAAATTACTGGTCGGTCTCTAACCTTCCCTTTTTAGGTAATAACCCTAAATAACCTTTTTAGGGAATGTTATTGAACGGGTCATGGCCTATCAGTTGCAGGTGCATCTCGATTGCACTGGTTTTCTTCATCCCGTGCAGTCTGACTTTCGTTCGGGTTATGGCACGGAGGTCAATGACCTCCTGGTGGAGTGGGATAGGGGTCGTATGACCCTGCTGGTTCTACTAGGTCTATCAGCGGCTTTTGATACTGTGAATCATGAGCTGTTGGTGACTTGCCTGTGGGACCTGTCTAGGGTGGATGGCACAGTTTTACAGTGGTTCTGCTTCTACCTCGCAGATAGATCTCAGCCGGTGGTGCTAGGGGACAGTTCACTGTCCCCTGGGGCCTTTCATATGAGGTCTCGCAGGACTCCATTCTGTCCCTACTCTTATTCAACATGTATATGCAGCTGCTTGAGGAGGTTGTGCGCAGCTGGGGGGTTCGTTGTCATCAATATGCCAACGAGACACAGCTGTACCTTTCTTTTTCAACTGACCCAGACCCTGCAGTCTCGTTGCTGTCCCAGTGTTTGGCTGCTGTGGGGGATTGGATGAGGTCAAGCCGACTGAAACTCAATCCCGACAAGACAGAGGTGAGGTTAGTGGGCGAGGTCAGTGATCTGGGGAAGGGGGAAGCCCCTGTTATTGGGGGGGGGGCATTCTCCATTGGTTTCCTGTGTGCGGAGCCTGGGTGTGTTCCTGGATTTGCAGCTGCGCCTGGATCAGCAGGTGTCCGTTGTGGCCAGAGGGGCCTTTCGCCAATTACATCTGGTGAAGAGGCTCCGCCCAGACTCTGATCTCGCCACTGTCATCCATGCATTCGTCACCTTGAGGCTGGACTACTGTAATGCACTCTACGTGGGACTGCCCATGGCGACGGTCCGGAAGCTGCAGCTGATGCAAAATGTGATAGCCTGCCTGCTTACAGCGACGGGCCACAGGAGCATATTCAACTGGTGCTCCAAGCATTGCACTGGCTGCCAATTGTCTTCCAGGCCCGATTCAAGGTGCTGGTTTTGCCCTCAAAGCCCTATACGGCCTGGGTCCCGCTTACCTGAGGGAGCGCCTCACTCCCTGGGCCCCAGGAAAGCCCCTGCAGTTGTGTGTGGGTGCCCTCCTGGAGGTCCTGCATTTTCAGCGGGTCCAGATGGACAGGAAGGCACTCTCGGCAGCCGCCCTGATGCTGTGGAATGCGTTCCCGGTGGAGCTTCATCTCAGCCCAGATCTCCTTACTTTCCGCCGGCGTTGTACGACCTGGCTTTCCTGTCAGGCATTTGGCAGGGGGGAGGGTGGGATGGGTTAATTGGGTTGGGTATATTTCTTATACAGACCTTGATTTTGTGGGATGGGTAGTATTTTATCTATTTATGGATTTTTATTGTATTTATTGTCTTATTGTCATTATTTGTAAGCTGCCTCGAGTCACCATTTGGTGAGAGGGGCGGGATAAAAACGAATTTATAAACAAAAAAAGAGAGAAAGAAAGGTCTGGGCCCCACATATCTGAAGGAACGCTTGTCCTTCCATGCCACATTACGGCCTCTGGGATCAGCTGGGAGCGCATCCCTGCGCGTACCACCTCTTAGTCTTAGTTCGTACAGCAGAGCTCGCAGGGGGGCTCTCTCAGTCGCTGCTCCCTTGCTATGGAACTCCCTTCCCCCGGAGGTTTCTTTGTGCCTGAGTGTCTTCCGGAAGTGGTGCAAGACTTTTTTTTTTGTTTACAAAGGCATTTGATGGGTGGAGATAGAGGTGGGGATAGGGATTGGGTGGGAGGTTGAAGTGGGTGGTTTGGGGATGAAGGTAAAGGGTTTTTTGTACTGTAAGTGTTATTTAATTGTATTATGTTTTTATTATTGTAAACTGTCCTGAGCGTTTTTGGAAAGGGCAGGGTATAACTATAAATAAATAAATAATAAACGTCTACTCTGGCTTGCTGTGGTGTCAGACCCTTGCTCTATAAAACCAACCACCCATATGGCATATGCAACTAGAGAGCCAGTGGCATACACCAGGCAGTTCACAATCTATTGGTTTCTAATCCAAGCTCTTCGTATTTCTCAGCTTGCTATGTTTGTCCAAGTTGGTCTGCAGGTTCCCAGGGCCCTGTTTTCTGATATTCCTATGAAATACCAAGAGCATCTTACAGCATTGCAGAAAGTGGAAGGTGATTTATGAAGTTTGAATTAAAAAGTTGAAATCCAAAAGCTGTAAAGATGAAAGCAGTATTACAGCGAGGAAGATGAAAGGCTGCAATAATAGGAATGCAGGGAGGGAAATGGGATTTTATTAACAATCATAGGCTAAAACAGATGAAGCATTTTAAAAGATGCTTAATGGGAAGTGAGAAAACTAGACAGGCAAGGCAGCCAACATTAGCAGAAGTCTGATTCTGGGAGTGCAGAGTTGGAAGAAATCCAGGATTATAGGAGCAGGCGGATGCAGTAAGTGATGTAGGGTAGAACATATCCACGGAAGGATTTTGTCAAAAAATGGAATAATACTGATTTTGACTGAACATAAGTATGGATCCATGAGTATAACAGGAGGATGATCTTACATGCTGGAATAAGTGAATATTCTAAGTAAAAATATAGACTGTTTTCCTCCATCTTTCCATGCCCAACAAAGATGTCTCAGGTTGGACACTCAAAAGCCAAAGGATCTAAAGTCACATGCCATTTTTGAAAATATGGGCCCTTAACATTTAAAACTGACAAGATTAAAGGAGAAGGAATTCCAGCAGATACAATGGGACCAAGGAGGCAAGGATAACAGCTGTATAACTGTTCTCAATGTATCAAAGGTAGGAAGAATACTACAGAGCAACTTATGGACAGAAGACTAGTTTTCTATCTATTTTTGCTCTCCCATTGCAGGCTGAATAAACTACAATTTAGGAGTCATGCAGTGCCACACGTCTCCATGAACTGCACTATAATCCATACTACGGATAAGAAGTGAAGACTTCAGAAATGATCAAAGATGCTACAGGTTGGTGAAACTACTCAAGCCATGACCTCTCCTTGCCATGAACAGCAGCTGCGCCCGACTACATCCAGGTGAAGCATGTGAATACTAATGACGACATCAGGACTAATGTGGCCTCAAAATTCTTTGTAAATGACAGGTACTCCCTATTTTATTACTAAGAAGATTCCCTTAGCAGAAACTAGAAGGCGCTTGACTAGGAGCAAGAAAATGGCATTCACCTTAGGAAGGGTGGTTACAGATTTGCTATTATAGAACCTTCTAGGCTATTTTGGGAGAAGTTTGGATTCTGCAGATTTTTCAATTCAGATTTCACCTCCAAAGCTGAAATATACGAATCCATTCTTGTTGTTTCACTACTCCTTTCTCTATCCTATACATCTTTACATCTCTGATATCTCAGTAAGGGCAAATCCGGTACCATTCAAGCCTTGTAGTTTTTGTGCTCTGCCTTGTGGGCCATTTCCACTCCCAGCAGTCAGAAGTACTCTAGAAAGAGCATTTGCTACTGGCATGGAATTCTGTGTGTTCTATTGAAGAGATGGTGCTCACTGTACCATCTGATTACGAACAGAGATGCCCTCCATCTATCTCAGGCAGTGGGAAGCAAAATGAGAATCAACCTTGATAACTCATCTGGAAACCCAGGGGGCAGCTCTGTTTTTCCCTTCCTCTCATTAGCCCAAAGTGTAAGAGAAAGGAAGCTATTAGGCTTTAACTAAGGTTAGGAGATTCCAGAAAACCTTTTTGACCGGAGTCAAATTCCCATGGTATTTCACTCCTTTGTAGGAAAAATTTCCATTCCAGGAACTTTTGGGACACCAGACCTATAAGACCACAGTGGGAAATTGATGTAGGACAATCCTTGAAACATGGTGAGGATACGTTTTCAGGGGAAGACCTAAAAGGATACTTACCACCTTCCCTCTATTATTCTGCCATGACATGCGCCAGCTCCTCTCTTCCCTTCACATTTTAATTGGTGGGCCTGCTGTTGTGCTCCTTGACAGATCAACCATCATCTGGTGTCCTATGTCTTCCTGAAGTCTTTGGTTTATGAATCCTTGCTGCTGCTGCTACTCACAACACTCTCTGTTCTCCGGTTTTTAGCAACTGATTCTGTTGAACTGGTAAGATATCACCTGTGTCCCTTTCCCTGGGAGACAGTGACTATCAGATCTTGGTTGCACTGCAGAAGAGGCAGAGATTTCCCTCTACAGAGTCCATTTTAGGGAAGCTTGCAAAGTGCTGTTTTGTTTTTCTGTTTTCTGCCATGGTGCCTTTCTTCTGAGGTGATGATGGAAAACTAGCCACTGCAGCATCTAATGAGAGAGCTTGCTCCAAACAAGTGCGGAAAGTCAAGTCCTACCACGTCTAGTCCCAAACATGGAATTAAAGGCTGATGTCAATAGTTTTTGAACAGTAACTCCATAAAGCTTGCATTAATCCAAAGTAATAGTCAAGCTTGCAGTGGATGCAAAGAGAGACAGAGGTTCGTCTGAAGGAAACTGAAGTCTGTTGTGGATGGTTGACATGCCTGTCTCTGCCTCCACTGCCACAAACACACTAAAGAAACCATTTTAAGATACACCATGACCTTGCTTTCATGATGAATGAACATTTTAAAAAGACACATTTTAGTGTCCAGCATCTCATGATACATCTTTCCCAGAACAACACTAATACCTTCAACATCAACAAGCATTTCAAAATAATGATTCTACATGTATGGCTGGAAAGAAAAAGGTTTTGAGCCCTGTAATGTAATAGTATTAATGCAATAGGAAAAATTAGACAAGAAATGATAATCAAGATTGGAAATCAAAGAACTGTTGTAGATCTAACCAAACGCAAGTATTCCAACATATATAAAACTACACACCCATCAGTGCTATCTTGAATACCTCAGTTAATTTTTAAAAACAAATAAATAGAACTCTGCAACTGACCTGGCTTCTCCTGGGACTGTATCATGGGTAACACGCCATATCTTTCTTTTGAATAATCCTAAAAGAGGGGGGGAAAAAAACAAACTTGTGCCAATGACTTTGTACTAAACCACCGACAAAATAATCTCCCAGTCAGTGTCAAGATTACCGGGAAATAAGATTTAACTATAATTCTAAAGAGAATAAGTTCACCGGGGCGCTGCTACTGAAAGATGGGGGCCCGTATGAAGTGTTAAAACAGCAGTTCCCAAACTTTTTTCTGCCCAGGACTTCTTTGACATTTGACTACATTTCATTTCAGTTTAATGCATACATTTCATGTTCTTATTATTCTATTAGCTTAGTTAATTATTTAAATAAATATCTTTGCAATTAAGACTTGTGAAGGAACCAAAAGTAAATAGTTTGTAATTGCTACAATTTATTTATTTATTACAACCATTAAACTGTGTATCAAAATATAGGCTGGTATTATCATGAACACTATGGGAAGTATAGTATTATACAATATTATAATAAGCACAGGATTACAATTAAAAAATCATAGGTCTTGATACTAATTCTGTTTGGTTGCTCTGTGTAAATGCTGTACTACTGATATCAACAAAGTACAATTTTAAAGATTTATTTATTTTAACAATTTTTACCCTGCTCCCATCCTGCCTCGGACAGCTCGATGAATGAAACTGCTCGATGATATATAGCTGTCATTAAAAAATACGTCTGGCAGAACGCAACAATTTTCCAACTATTAAATGTGTATCAAGGGCCCTTTTTAAACGAGTCGCGGTGCGGGTGGATGGGTAGACACTGTGGTGCGTGTGCGGTGGGGAGGCGGCTGTTACACGGACGCACATCCACCTCCACCCCACGGAGCAACTGTCGTTGTCGCCAGTTGCTCCATGCGTGGGTGATGGATGCACACACACCCACCACTGGCCGCGGCGGTCACACGGGTGCTTCCCTCATGCCCACGCAGTGGATCTGCGTGCGTATGGGGGTGCATCTCGTGTGAAAAGGGCCAAAGTATAGGTAGGTGTTGCAATTAACATTAGCAGCTTTTTACATGACACGCAAGGTGTTTTACGCCGGAAAGATGTATTTAAATTTGCAGCTACATGATACTACTTGCCCCGCAAGGGGCTAGCTCCAGTATACAGCTCTTGTGACATCTAAACAGGGACAAGTGGAAAGAACATGGGGGCACCAAGAGCTTCTGTGTCCCCACCACTCCCTGACTCTGTGTACTGGAGAGCAACAACTCCTGTACACAACCTCCTACATCTTTAGGATTGCCCCATCTTAGCAATTTTGAGCACGTGAAGACATAACATTTAAAAACATCCTATGGAAACTACGTAGCATTACAATAAGAAATTATGGTTGTAGATGCTGTCTGCCATCTGAAATTGAGAGTTCTGTCTCAAGGGGTATATAACCTACAGCAGACTCCACGTTAGGAGACACGGTGTTAAGAGCATACCATGCAAAGCGACCTGGAGAGGGTATATGGCGCCAAAATGGACTGAACACAGCTACAATGGGTCTGATGTGAATACCTAGATGGGCTTAAATCAGGAACTAAATACTTCTCCCTAAACCCGGTCACACACAGCAGCAAATAAACCCTGCGCACAAATGAATGCAACCAAGGAAACAACTTTTCTTTTAGCAAACCTCACAGACTATTCTTGTAGTCCCCAAATCAATATACTCCTGATGCATCATCACAGCAGAAATTAGCAGAGGTACTCTCAAAGACAACCAACAGCAGCTTTAAATGCATGGGGACAGAACATTTATAGCAAAAGGAGCCTACTTCCAGAATTCATTTTCCCATGTGATCTAACGGAGCCAGCCTGTTGGTTTTCAGGCCACAAAGCGTGTGCGTATCATACATATTTTAGCTCCACTGCTTGGGGGAGGGGGTGGGTCAAAAACAAGGTGGCTCTATATGATCTATGGTCTGCTCTCAGCACCTCATTTACAAATGGAAGACTGAGGCTGAGAGACAATGGCTTACCCAAGGCAAAACGGTGAGGCCACGAACTGAACTCAGAAATTCTCAACTCTGAGTGAAAACAGACATAACACTAACTCCACTTTAACACCTCTTATGCATGTTGCAGGGCTGTATTGGTGCCCTATGCAGCCCTGCAACATGCATAAGAAATGTTAAAGCAGTGTTACTGTTACAGCAGCATTAGCGTTATGTCTGTTTTCACCCTCCAAGTCCAAGTCCAGCACACTAGCCCCCATCCACAAAGTAAACCTCATTATTCACTGAGAGCAATACTCACCCATTGAAGTCAATGAGAGTCTTGCCATCGACTTCAATGGGTTCAGCACTGTGCTGTCACCTTTGTGCCTTCAAGGTGCTAGAATAGGCTCCAGTCCTAAAACTATTACATGAAATCAATTAGATTATGGGCTTAATCCTCATCTAACAGGAGTTTTGCCATTAACTTCCATGGCAAAGGATTGTGTGTGGTGCGGCTACACGGAATTTTTCTAATTCTTATTTTTGGGAATCACATCCATTTATTTATGGATTTCAGGGGCTCAATTTCTGAAGTGTTAATGTGTGTCTGGTGTAATTGTTGAAGTGTTGTTCTCTATCTAGACACTAAATACCTGAGCTGGGACTTATCGACACTGGTCAACGAGCTCAAAGTTGGATAAAAATGCTTTCTGGGCAAATAATAGCGTATCTGTCATTAGGAAGGTAGACTGGTATAGAGTGACGATGAGGGACTGACTTTGCGGGATTGGGATATGGGGCCAATTAGATCATTTCTCCTTGCTAGGCTAGGAGCCCCACTTCCACACAACATAGGGCTTTTATGAACCCTGGTTGGAGGTGAATATGTCTTCTGACAGGCCTTGCCGCTATAGACAGAAGCAGTTCCTCTGTGAGGCAGGGCGCAAAGTGAGAGAAGGGGAGCCTAACTGCAGTAACAGAAGGTCCAGGGCACCCACAGACTGACCCCAGGGTTGCAAAGTCCCATGATTTTAATGGTAACTTTCACTTGTATTATTTATTTGTTTTTTTTAGGCTTTTTAAGTTTGTTTATTCATTGGTATAGCATTATTTGCTGGATACAATCAAATAAAGTAAGTTAGGTAACTTTCAGAATTTTAGGGGGGAGTTCTTAAGGCCTAGAATCAGAGCTGGGTCAGAGTCAAAATCCTGTTTTGAAGTTCTACAAAGAATTAAATGATCAAAACTTCTGATGTGTGTGTACACGGCCGACTCTCCCAGGCAATGAAAAGGCACAGGGGGCATTTTTAATGGAAGGCTCATTTCTGGCCTCCCTGACTGTGGGGACTCGCTTAGAGCTGGTCACACGAGACAGGTGGGTAAGACAGACACACACAGAGCAAAGAGCTACTTCCATCGCAAGATTTCCAAAACCACCTCGAGATTTCGGGCAAGGGGACCATCCCCGACAGCTGACTGGGAATTCGGGACTAGCCTTCCCCACTCAGCGCAGCTCCCGCCCCATCCCGCTGTGGTCCAGCCCTGCCCCCCCACCCTGGGGTTTCCCCACCGGAGACCCACGTCGGCTGGCGGAGCCTCCATGCTGGCTCGGGTGTCCTCTTGGTTTTTCCGGGCGGCGCTGGGCATCGGGCAAGTGAATCACGACGGCGTCTTGTCCCCCGGCAGTTTCCGTAGCACCTGAGTTTTTAACCCCTTCCTTTCCCTCTAGCTGCACGGACCCACGCCGCGTGCCCGCACTGCTTCCGGGCACGTAACGCACGCGCGAGCGGCTTCTAGTGACGCAAGAGCGTTCCTCCCCCGAGTGTCTTCGCTGCCAGCATCAGCGAGGAAACTATCGCGAGAAGCATTGGGCGAGTGGGGCGCGCGGCGTTTCTTCAGCTTTCCCTCCCTCCCCCCCAATACTCCTCGCTCTCTCGTCCCCCCTGCTCTATTCCCTCCAGCAGACATCGACCCTTCCCTGGAACCACGTCCCTACAGACCCTTCCCCGCTAGCCCTCCCAGTCAATATCCCCTCCAGCTCTGCGTCCTACCCGCCTCCCCCGGGATCCCCCTTTGCAAACCCTGGCCTCTCCCAGCCACTCCCTTCTATTCCTTCCCTCCTGGGGCTGCAGCCTAGACGCACCCTCCTCGGATCCCATTTACCCCCTCGCCCCCCCGTGTAGACCCTTTCTCATTATTTATTTTATATTTATTTTTATTTATAAATTTTTACCCCACCCCTCCTGCCATGCAGCTCGGGGCGGCTTCCAACATTTAAAAATACAATAAAACCAATTAAAACAATCATAAATATTATAAAAATATTAAACAGGGCTAAAATACAACTCTAAAACCACAAACAGGTGGGGGAACTAAAACCCCACCCTACTCACCCTCCCTCCCAAAGGCCTGGGTGAACAGCCAGGTCTTACAATTTCGCAGGAATATTAACAGGCATGGGGCCAGGCGAGCTTCCTCCGGAAGGGAGTTCCACAGCCGCGGCCCCACTACCGCGAATGTCCTCTCCATCGTGGCCCCCTGCTTAACACGGGGGACCTCCAGGAAGGCACCTCCAGCCGACCGCAGGGGGCGCGGAGGGCGAGGCGGTCTCTAAGGTATGAGTCTGCTAGACCTGTCTCTTATACACATCTAGATGTGTATAAGAGACAGATTCAGAGCACCGGTGTAATATGCTCCCGACGGCCCGTCCCCGTAAGAAGACGAGCCGCCACATTCTGCACTAGCTGCAGCCTCCGGACCAAGAACAAGGGAAGCCCCACGTAGCGCGCGTTGCAGTAGTTGAGCCTCGAGGTGACGAAGGCATGGATGAGGGAGGCCAGGTCCAGGCCGGAGACAAACGGATGCAGCCTACGTACTAGATATAGCTGGTGGAAAGCAGCCTTAGCGACTGCCTCCACCTGCCGCTCCAGACGAAGATCTGCATCCAGTATCACCCCCAGACTCAGAACCTGCAGAGCTATAGGAGGGCAAACCCCCCAACCAGGGGGGCCACCACCCCCTTTGCTCTCCCCACCAACATCACCTTCGTCTTGTCGGGGTTAAGCTTCAGTCTACTCAGCCGCATCCACTCCGCCACGGCCTCCAAACATTGGGATAGCAACGAGACAGCAGGGTCTGGGTCAGTAGAAAAGGAGAGGTACAGCTGAGTATCATCAGCATATTGGTGACATCGCACCCCGAACCTTCTCACAACCTCCCCCAAGGGCTGCATGTAGATGTTAAACAACAGCGGAGACAAGATCGAACCCTGCGGAACGCCACACGGTAAAGCGCGGGGGCACAAAGTCTGCTCCCCCAACTCTACCCTTTGGCTCCTCCCCGAGAGGAATGAGCGGAACCATTCAAGAACGGTCCCACCCAGACCCCCCAGGTCACGCAGTCGCCTCAGCAGCAGCCCATGGTCCACGGTGTCAAAAGCGGCCGAGAGATCTAGCAGGATGAGAAATGTTGAACATCCTGCATCCATCTCCCGGCGGAGGTCATCTACCAAGGCCACCAACGCCGTCTTGATGCCATAGCCGGGGCGGGACCCAGATTGAAAAGGGTCTAGGAAGCCGATACTATCCAGATGCACCTGGAGCTGGAGTGCCACTGCCCGCTCAATAACCTTCCCTAAAAAGGGAAGGTTAGAGACAGGTCGGTAGCTGGCGAGCGCATCCACGTCCAAAGATGGTTTTTTCAACAGGGGGCGCACCGCTCATTAATACCCTTCATCAGCCATCTCTCTCTGCTAGCCCTGTCCCCCTTGCAGCCCTCCCCTCAGCTACCCCGTCCCCTTTCAGGCTGCAGTCCGCACGCACCATCTTCTCCCTTGGGATCCCATTAGATCTCCCTTGGGATCTCCCTTAGTCCCCACCCACCCCTCGGGTCTGTTCTGTTCCCGGCTTCTGTTTCCTTCCTGAACTGCATCCCACAAGGAGTCTCCTCTTCCCCCATGAATCTCATTACCCTACCGCTTCTCCCCATCTATCCTAGGCAACTGTGGCTCCTGTTGTAGCCCCATCCTCTCCCAACAGCCACTCACTTGGCTCCCTCTTCCCACCTTCCCCCAGGCACCTCCTCTCCCCTGGATCCCAGTTTTCCTGCAGACCCTTCCCCCCCCCCTATAGAGGACCCCACCTTTCCTCCTGAAACTGAATCTGCCCTCACAGTTTTCTCAGTTTCAGGGTGCTCCCTATAGTCTACACTCCAGCTTCCCTAGTCAGGGTTACTCTCCTGCTGTCTCTGACAGCTGGCTCTGTTGTCACAGCTGTGATTCTATCAGCTAAGCAGAGAAAGGCTGGCTCTTGGGTGGGGAAGCACTAATGAATACCCAGGTGCTTCCCTTAGTCAACACTGAACATCTGCCTTACCATGAGGCTGGAGATTTCTACAGGCGTTGCCTTTCAAATGATGCCTAAAATGAAGGTGGACTGTCATGGTTGGTAAATATCCCATGGCTTCTTTTCTTGGTATGCTTGCAACATGGGGTGAGAGAGGAACTTTCCATACGGGAATGGAGTGTAGCCTGACCAAAGGTTTTTGTACATGTGGATTTTGCATAAATGTAACTATTCCTGGTTAGAAACAGACTTAAAGATAACTCACCCAATCCTCTCCCAGCAGAGGAAGCTGCCACTGCATGCAGCTTTTGCCAGCTTCCCCCATGGCCGGGAGATGTGTGAAAAGGATTTGTGGAGCAAGTAAATCCTTTTCACATAGCTTCCTCCTCCTGTGGGTAGCTAGAATGAACTGCTCTGTGTTGGCTTCCCCCATTGCATGTAAAAGTTCTTGGGACCCAGACCTGTAAACCTTTCCACAGCTGCTTAATATTAATCCCTTTTTTTAGGATCATGGTTATACTTCATGTAGACTTGGGGCATCTTCATACATTTGGCCTCGTGGACCATTTGGGGGAGAGGGTGCTTTCTGAAAAGTGGTTTTGGCCAACAGCATAGCTTTCCTGACTGGGATGAATGTATGAGGATGCAGCTTAGTGGATAAGGTGTTAAACCTGGACCTGGGAAACCAGGGTTCAAATCCCTTCCTAGCCAGGATCTTGGAGGTTGACCATGGCCAAGTCTCTGGGTAAAAACAAATGAGACAATAGCCTGCTGGAGTCCCCCACTCACAGTTTTAGCGCAATGAGCTTTGCAGATGGGCAGGTGTTCTCTGTTGTGCTCTGCCCCTCCCCCAACTGAGAAGCGGTCACACCTCAGATGTTCTAGGTTTTCACCCATGGCTCCATTGTGCTGTATGCGCAATGTTGTGCACAACCTAACTGATGGGATGCAGATAGCGCACATTAGCCCACATTCGCCTGCATGGTGGGCTCCACATTCTCTGAGATCACATCGAGAGTGGAGGTTGTGGGTGTGGCAAAATGCCACTGGCACAGGTGCCCACCTGAAACCGAGGCAGGCTGTAACCTTTAATTAGGTCTATAAATTAGCACATGTTCAGGACCCCACATTCCAGGAATTCCTATGGGATTACCTAGAGCCAGCAGGAAACAGGAATCTGATTGGCCTGGACTGGTCAGGGGGAATTTGTCCCTGGGCCAGGTGACTTACCTGGACAAATCACAGGGAGGGGGAAGGGAGCTTTAAAAGCCTCAGACCCTCTCTGTTTTGGGTCTCTCTTCTCTGGGACTCTGATGGAGTGTGTGTTGTGTCTGTGAACTCTCTAACTCTGGCTTAGCCAAAACAAGGACTTGGACCCCATAGGGAAACCATCCCCATATGGAGATCAGACCAGGAGGACTAACCCTGCGTGAGTAATTGCCTGCCTGCCACTCCAGATCCTGTACTAGATAGGCATGTTCCAAACGGGG
The DNA here is from genome assembly GCA_003113815.1 of Sphenodon punctatus. Taxonomy (NCBI): domain Eukaryota; kingdom Metazoa; phylum Chordata; class Lepidosauria; order Sphenodontia; family Sphenodontidae; genus Sphenodon; species Sphenodon punctatus. The sequence goes on from QEPC01001524.1 coordinate 6,494,427, forward strand.
TACCATTCCCCAAACCGGACTTGCTTTGCTCCAAGGGTTATCAACCCCTAGTTCTGTGCTTTTATTCCTTTTTATATGTACCAGTAAAGTCTAAGTTTTCTTTTTACCCTACTGTGTGTGTGTGTGCGTTATTGGCTGAGCATTATACATCTCCTTTGGCTAGGAAGCCTGGCCAAGCTACTGTGGAGGGAGAAACTCCCTATTTGGCCAGAAGCCAGCAGCCTTGGTACCAAGGGAAGCCTTCCTTGGGTGACTCAGGGGTTTGGCCTCCAACGCGAGGAGGAAACCCCGGGAAAGAGTGCCAGGAACAGGGAGGGCTCTTGGGAAGCTGTGAGGCTTATACCTTTCGGGGTTCACGTTTCCTGAATGGTGTGAATGCCCTCTGGGGATACACTCAGGTGGTGGCAGCGGAATAGCAAGGGTTTTCGGGGGTTTGCCAGATGTGGGAACTCCTGGTCAGTGATTTGGAGAAACACAGTGAGGTGGGTGGCTCAGCTGTATACCTTCCCCTACTGGTGTTTTGCCATGGTGGGTGTGGACATCTTGTTGCTTCTGAACGTCTCGTTAACACCCTCTGGCCACTTTTATACGAGGCACGCAGAAGCACCTCCAGCGCCCCGCATTCAAGAAGAAAGCCGTGCAGGGAGTGTTTACAAGCTCCCTGCGGTACCGGAAATGACGTGCCATCCGTTCTCGGCAGCAGCGGTGGCTGGAGATGTGAAGCTCTGAAGAGGCGCGTTCTGAAAGCATCGCCTTGCAGGCTTTCAGAACACATCTCTTCAAAGCCCCGTTTTTGCAGCCACCGCCGCTGCCAAGAAGAGGCAGCATGTCACTGCCAGTAGCGGGGGGATGTGTAAACACGCCCGACACGACTTTTTCCTGAGGCGCAGCTTCAGAGGCACTTCTTTTGTGCCTTGTGTAAAAGTGGCCTCTGTCTCTCATCCTGAGTTCCCCATCAGTAAAGTAGGAATAAAGTCTTTTATTTTTCTGATTTTTTTCTCACCCTTCCCGAATGGCTCAGAGGGGCTTACAAACATAGAAAACAGAAAACCTGCAACCTCCCCAATAACCTTTTCCCTCTCCAACTCCACCCAGCTTTCACCCCAAAAATCCTCTTCCAACCCTGTAAAATACTTGATCTGAACCCCACCCAAACCCTCCCAACCATCCCCTATCTCTCCCTCCCCCCCTTTCCAAATGCTGTTTTAAGCCAAAAGGTTTTGCACCGCCTCCAGAAGATGCTTAGGCCTGGGCTCACTTGAACCTTTGGGTGAAGGAGGTTCCATAAAAATGGGGCAGTGAAGGAGAATGCCCTTCCATGCACCCCCGTCCTCTGGACAAGAGTAGCAGATGGAACCTGCAAGAGGGCACTCCCGGGTGACTTCAGAGATTGCACTGGAACATGGTAGGATAGGTGGTTCTCTGCAGACACATGGGGCCCAGATCATTTAGGGCTTTAAAGGTCAGCACCAACATCTTGAATTGTGCCCAGAAGACTATAGGTAGCCAGTGCATACTTCGGAGCACTGGTGTAATATGCCCCCTGCGACTTGTCCCCAAAACAAGCCGAGGTGTCATGTTCTGCACCAGCTGCAGCTTCTGGACGGTCATCAAGGGCAGCCCCACGTAGAGTGCATTGCAATAATCCAGCCTCGAGGTGATGAAAGCATGGATGACAATGGGCAGATCTGAGTCAGAAAGAAAAGGCCGCAGCCTCCTCACGAGATGGAGTTGGTGAAAAGCGCTCCTGGCCACCGCTATAACCTGAAGATCCAGGTGCAGCAAAGGATCCAGAAACACTCCAAAGGCTGCAAACCTGATTGACCAGAGGGGGACTCTATCAACAACAGGAGTCCCAGTTCCCTCCGAGTCACAAGGCTGGCCAACAATCATCATCTCAGTTTTGTCAGAATTCAGCTTCAGTTGGCTCACCCTCATCCAGTCTCCAAACGCAGCCAGGCATTGGGTAAGCCCTGAGACATATGAAAAGGAGAGGTAGAGCTAGGTGTCGTCAACATATTGATGACACTTCACCCTAAACCTGATCCTGCACTGCCAAGTCGCTGTACCCTCTCTTCCTGTGAGGTCTTCCCAGCTAGTGGCAACTCATAGCTTGCAAGCAGCCATGGCTGTTCTAATGCTGAGAGGAGACTGGGCTGCTGTCGTTGTTCTGGGAGCATGCTGGGAAATGTAGTCCAGCATGCTCCCAGAGAGCCAGCAGTGGCGGCTCCATTCTACAGCGGCGTGCCGGCTTCCTGCGCTTGCAGTCCACAGGCCGCATCCTTTCTCATGGTGAGTTTGCTGCCCCCCTTCCAACCTCCCTTTCCTGTGTACTGCATGCTCCCTAGAAGTTTTCCGACTGCTCTCCCTTCCTGCCCGCTGTGCCCCCCTTAGAAATTCTCCTGCTGTCCCCCCTTCCTGCCTCCCTCCCCTTGTTTGGTCACATAAGGACAGGAGTACACATAAGGGGTCTCTCTAAAATACTGAGTGTTTTACTGAGTACCAAGTATTTGCTGGCATTGCCCAGTAGCTCCCAGAAACTTGAACCCAATCTAGGACTACTCAAAAATACTCATGAATAATGAATGCCCTACTCGTTTCTTCCCTACTTGTGGAATTTGTTGTCAGAGGATGTTGTGAAGGCCAGTAGCATAACTGTGTTAAAGCAAGGATTGGGTAAATTCTTAGGACAGGTGCATAAAGAGTTTCAGGAAGTGACGCCGGCTGATGCGGTGAATGTCCTGGTGTCTGAGGGCCACGTGTTGTGAACTTGAGCCGTGCCCGTCCTGGTTAGTAAAAGCTTCCAGGGAGACGTTGGGGACGGTGCTGGCGAGGGTAGTGAACGCGTCCTTGCGGCAGGGGAGGTTGCCGCCCTGGCTTAAAGAGGCTGTGGTGCGCCCCCTGCTGAAAAAACCATCCTTGGACGTGGATGCGCTCGCCAGTTACCGACCTGTCTCTAACCTTCCATTTTTAGGGAAGGTTATTGAGCGGGCGGTGGCACTCCAGCTCCAGGTGCATCTGGATAGCATCGGTTTCCTAGACCCTTTTCAATCTGGGTTCCGCCCCGGCTATGGCACCGAGACGGCGTTGGTGGCCTTGGTAGACGACCTCCGCCGGGAGATGGATGCAGGATGTTCAACATTTCTCATCCTGCTAGATCTCTCGGCCGCTTTTGACACCGTGGACCATGGGCTGCTGCTGAGACGGCTGCGTGACCTGGGGGGTCTGGGCGGGACCGTTCTTGAATGGTTCCGCTCATTCCTCTCGGGGAGGAGCCAACGGGTGGTGCTGGGGGAGGAAACATCGTGCCCCCGCGCTTTACCGTGTGGCGTTCCGCAGGGATCGATCTTGTCTCCGTTGTTGTTTAATATCTATATGCAGCCCTTGGGGGAGGTCGTGAGAGGGTTCGGGGTGCGATGTCACCAGTATGCTGATGATACTCAGCTGTACCTCTCCTTTTCTACTGACCCAGACCCTGCTATCTCGTTGCTATCCCAATGTTTGGAGGCCGTGGCGGATTGGATGCGGCTGAGCAGACTGAAGCTCAACCCAGATAAGACGGAGGTGATGGTGGTGGGGAGGGCGAAGGGGGTGGTGGCCCCCCTAGTTGGGGGGGTTTGCCCTCCTGTAGCTCAGCAGGTCCGGAGTCTGGGGGTCATATTGGACGCAGACCTGCGTCTGGAGCGGCAGGTGGAGGCAGTCGCTAAGGCTGCCTTCCGCCAGCTTTATCTTGTACGTAGGCTGCGTCCGTATGTCTCTGGCCCGGACCTGGCCTCCCTCATCCATGCCTTTGTCACCTCGAGGCTCGACTACTGCAACGCGCTCTACGTGGGGCTTCCCTTGTTCTTGGCTCGGAGGCTGCAGCTGGTGCAGAATGCGGCGGCTCGTCTTCTTACGGGGACGGGTCGCCGGGAGCACATTACACCGGTGCTCCGAGCTCTGCACTGGCTGCCGATAGTGTGCCGGGCCAAGTTCAAGGTCCTAGTGATGATCTATAAAGCCCTATACGGTCTTGGCCCCTCATACCTTAGGGACCGCCTCGCCCTTCGCGCCCCGGAACGGCTCCTGCGGTCTGCCGGGGGTGCCCTCCTGGAGGTCCCCCGTGTTAAGCGGGGGGCCACGATGGAGCGAGCATTCTCGGTGGTAGGGCCGCGGCTGTGGAACTCCCTTCCGGAGGAAGCTCGCCTGGCCCCAAGCCTTTTGACATTTCGGCGGAACTGTAAGACCTGGCTGTTTGCCCAGGCCTTTGGGAGGGAGGGTGGGTAGGGAAGGGTGTTTTAGCTCCCCCCCCTACTTTGGTTTTATATTGTTATCTTAGTCCTGTTTTAATATTTTATAATATTTATGAAAATTTTAATGATTTTATTGTATTTTAATGTTTTGGAAGCCACCCCGAGCTGCATGGCAGGAGGGGCGGGGCATAAATTTATGAAATAAATAAATAAATGGCTATTAGTCATATAGGTGAGGGGACACAACCTCTGGCTAGTGAACAGCAAGGAATGGGCCAGGCCTGTTGTGTACTTCTCCAAAGCGACTGGGGTGGTCACTGTCAGACAGGATACGGAGCTTGATGGACCATTTGTCTGACCTAGTATAGCACTTCTTAATGTTCTACTTCCCTTAGAGCTCTAGCTCTAGACTGAAGTGCCATTGACACAGAGTTAGTACCAATGTAATTACAATCCAGAGAGATTGTGTTGCTGTGTTGGTCCCAAGTGACAGAGGGAAGCAAAGTGGTTTGAATGAACTCTTTTTCTTGGACCAACTGCTGTTGGTGGAAATAAGTAAGCTTTCCTCAAGCATGTAGTGTATCCAGTCAAAAATATATAAACGGAGAAAATCCAGAGCAGTATATAAAGAGGCAGGAAAGGGTGGGGTTAGATAAGACAAGGTGACTAGTGAGGGTATATTGTAATTACTCTCAAGCAACTCTTATCTGTTTAAAAACAGATGTAGTTATATATTGATGTACTGCCCCTTACTTGTAGGCAGTTGTACTTATTTTAAAAAATTTATGCTGCAGCTATGCCCATTTCTAAACCCTTGTAGTTAATTAGTGCAGTAACCATATGCAAATCAAGCCACAATCTGCCTTTAAGCAACAGCACTGAATGAGGTGTAACCTTGCCTTAGTAATCTCAGAAAGGGGGTGGTAACTCTGAAAGAGAGAGATGACAAATAAGAGTTAATACTATTTCACTGCTTATCTGTTTAACAGAAACATCCAGCCTATCAGGATCACAGTCTACATTGTTTGACATCCCTCACTTTTCAAGGTGCCACAAATCCCTGTTACCTATTTAGCTGACAAAATGCACATTTCCTCCCTGACCATTTTTCTAATGCAGAAATGCATTTCCAGGACAAGAGTTCTGCTGTACAATGAAAATTCTAAAAAAAAAAGAAAAAGAAAGTAGGGATAGAATAAATTCAAGGAAAACTATCCTGACCACACAATTTTCACATTAATTAAATAAAATTCTCCACTTTTGAATACATTTGAAGCAGGTTTTTTTTACTGGGGTCCCATAGAATATTGGTCATGCCTGCCATGAGATATGTGGTACTGTAAACAGGTGACGTAGCTCATCTGCTGCACCTTCTGTTGGGAAAAATAATTGCCATTTATTGAGCAATTTTGATCAAAACCTGTTTAATTGAGAGTGCTACCTGCAGTGAACCTAAGAGAGATGTACTGAAGTAAGCCTGCTATTTAAGCACAGACCTGAAGAAGAGGCACTAGGAGCTCTGCCCAGAGTGGCCAAGCTGTCCCTTGTGTATTCATAGGGGATTATCAAATGGGGATGACATCACCAGCTGCCAATCGGATGACTCCCTTGGGGCATGCATGGATGAAAGCCATATTGCACTTAAGTAACAAGACATGACAGACCATGTGTGAGTGCTAAATAATTTATGCCTCAGACATATAGTCAACCACAAAGCCAAGCTGAGGCCATCTCCCCAGTTTGGGTTTAAATTGAACTAGCGATTCCGTCCGAAAAGGAAGAGAGATGGCAAGTGGTGTGTTCTTAGTGCAGTGCTGAAATGACAAGTGACCGTGTTTAAGAACGGACTGTGCCACCTCCCCCCCCAGCAAAAGCAAATGTTTAAACATCCTGTTAGACACACACACACACTGCATATCAATGGTTGTCCAAAGTGTCCTTTATTTATACATTTCACAGGCCTAATTTTAAAATTAGCTTTGAATTTTGCAAGCCCCTGTTAATCTCTGGGTATAAATTCTAGAAATTAGAGATAGTTGGCTGGTGATTGGTGGCACCTGAAAACATATTTATTTTATAGGTGCTTTTAGGATCCACGGCTGGTTCCCTTAAATGTATTCTGTCCTCCCTTTTCCTTCCCCTATTGTAAAGTATTTTATCACTGTTTAAATTACTTTGAATTGTGTTATACTTTTATATTGTTTTATATTCTATAAAGCGCTCAGAGTGCCATGCAAGGCGGGGGTTGAGGGTGGGGCGCTATATAAATAAAATTATGATATGCCTTGATTTAAAAAAATATATATATATTTTTTTACTTCTTTGGAAACTAGCTCACGGTCATATAAATATTCAAACTCATATGATTGGCATTTATATAATGAAATGCTATTAAAGCATAATGCTGCCTGTAATTACAAGCTTGCAACTACAAGACACTGAACATCCCAATTCCACTTAGCATGAACAGTGTCTGCCACTTTCTATGGATGCAATCCCACCTTCATTGAAGTCAATGGCTCAGCTCCCATTGATTTTAACAGAGGATCACATCCTAAAACTATGATATCTAAAATGCCCTTTCATCTCAAAATAAGTGCTGATTTTAATTTAATATAAATAATGAAATGTAACAGGCAGTGGTGGGAAGGAACTAGGAGTTTGATTTAAAATTATTTTAGGATAAGAAATCGGAAAATCTTTTGATCCGTTGGATAGTCATGAATGTTTTCACGCATCATCTCCAACCACTCATGTGACGAAACGCTAGCAGGGGGCGCTATACTGCTGAGCAACCCACCTCACTGTGTTTCTCCAAATCTCTGACCAGGGGTCCCTGCAGCTGGCAAACCCCCCAAAACTCTTGATATTCTGCTGCCACGCGTCTCTCTACAACTAGATCTCATGTAGCAGGCAGACAAGCAAGTAGTCACGCAGGGTAGGTTCTGGTCTGGTCTCCATAGGTGATGTTTTTCCTATGGGGTCAAGGTTCTTGTCCTGGCAAGGCCAGAGTTCACAGCCAAGCCCTCCCATCCATGTGTGCCTCCGGCAGAGAGGTTACACGAGCGTAAGAGTGTGTCGGAGTGAGCCCCAGAGAGAAATGCGTTCCAAACGGGCTACCACGCCCAACAGACTGACTTGCATTGCTCAAAGGGTCTATCACCTCTTGGTTCTCGGTGTAAGCTTTGCTTTTGTTCCTTTTTATATGCACCAGTAAATTCTAAGCTTTGTGTCTGTCTACCCTACTGGGAATGTGTGTGTGATTGGCTGACCATTAAACGTCTCCCTTGGCCAGGTAGCCAGGCCAAACTACTAAAGAGGGGGAAACTCTCTATTTGGCTAGAAGCCAACAGCTTTGGGACTGAGGGAAGCCTTCCTTGGGTGACTCTGGGGTTCGGCCTCCAACGCAGGGGAGGAAACCCCAGGAAGAGAGTGCCAGGAAGGGGGACTGCCCTTGGGAAGCTGGGAAGCTTATACCTTTTGGGGCTCACATTTCCTGAGTGGTGTGAATGCCCTCTGGGATACACTCGAGTGGTAGCAGTGGAATATCAAAGAGTTTCGGGGGGGTTGCCAGCTGTGGGGACCCCTGGTCAGAGATTTGGAGAAACACAGTGCGGTGGGTTGCTCAGTAGCATAGCGCCCCATGCTAGCATTTTGCCATACGTGGTGGCAGCAGTGGGATGCGGCCAGCTTTCGCCGGAGCATCTCAGCCTCCTGCTCCCGCTGCTGCTGGTGTCGTTGAGCTTCCTGTGCAGCTAGTTCGGCTTCCCTCTCCCTTTGCCGTTCTCTTAGCATCTCCAGCTCGTGTTGATGTTGGGCAGCCTTGTCTGCGAGTAGCCTCTCCTGGGCTTCTCTCTCTCGCTCCCTGTCTGCAAGCTCCTTCTCTCTAAGGCGGATCTGCTCCTGGATCAGCTCCAGCTTCTCAGGGATCTTGCCAGGAGTCCCAAAGAGAAGGGTTGCTCCGACTCCTGTCTTTGGATCCACGTTCTGCTCCCGGTGAGACACTTTGAAGTCCCTTCTTTGCTGCTTTAGCTGCTCGTTGGTCCTCCTTTCTGTTGGGAGATTTCATTTCTGAGCCTCTCTTATGAGGTCTGCTTTAGGAAGTCTATTGAGCCCCTTGGGCAGCCCCAGCAAGGCACTTCCCTGGGTTCCAGAACTCATGCAATTCCTTGCTCTTGCGCTGCTTATCTAAGCCCTATCCAGTTGACCCGAAGCCAAATTCAAGGACTCAATTGCTCAATGTTTATTCCCAAAGCCCCACTTTGCTCGGTGTGTGCTTTTCAAAAACTCCAATCCAAAAAGAAATCTGCTGGTGGATCCTATCCCACCTGCATGTGCTTATCCGGCTGCTGAGGCGAACCCACGGCTGCCACCATGTGTGGCGGAACGCTAGCAGGGGGCGCTATACTGCTGAACAACCCACCTCAGTGTGTTTTTCCAAATCCAGTGGGGGAGACTTGATCTCTTGGCTAGGCAAATACTGGAACTTTTGAACCCACCCACAGAATAAAAATGTGGGCAAGATCCCAAAAGCAAAACAAACTAGGGGTGATCCTGATGGCTTGTTCACATGGGGTAGGTTCCCCAGAGCAACTGAGGACTTAATGCTTTTCTTGTTTGCTAGGCGCATTCAGATGTGCGCTTAATTTGCACAGCAGCAGCGGTGGCATCGTGCAATTTAAAGCAACGCGCACTTCCGGGTTGGTGTGAATGCACCAATTCAGCGTAATGCGAACTGTGTGGTTTTAAAAGCTGCTCGGAGCAGCTTAAAACCGCACTCCGACAGTTCGTATTACGCTGAATTGTGCGCACTAGGTGCATTCACACCAACCCGGAAGTACACGTTGCTTTAAATTGCATGATGCTGCCGCTGTGCGAATTAAGCGCACATCTGAGTAAGCTATCTTTGTTTAATCAGGGATAAGTTCCTCCGGAGGGCTGGCTACAGAGCTACCCTGGAATGCAGGAAGCATATAAGAGGTAATTTTTCTGTTACATGTGAACAAGCTCTGAAAGGCCTTGGCTTTAGAGCATTTTCAGACAAGGCTGAAAAATTACATGCGGTAATTTACTATGGATCAGTCATACATTTCAGGGGAGAAATGAAGGGGATACAGAGGTAGTTTGCTTCATGTTAACTGGGCTTCCACTTTCCCCTGAATGTACAGTACATGAACATTGTGTACAGACCCTGGGATAAGTCACAGGATAAAGACCAGTTACCCAGTTCATGAGGACAAGCTCTTACCAATATGGTTTGGGAGGGAAAGGGATGGTAATGTTTTTATTTTATTTTCCATGCTGCAGAAATCACTTCAGTGGAATAAAAAGCTACATCCCTATTTTCCTTCTCAAAGTCATCCATCTCTCTAAGGATTTATAAGGTCCTCAATAGCGGAGTACCTCCCAGGTAATTAAAAAGAAACAAACAAAACCCCCTCTCCCTGCATGATCACCTGTGGGAGAAAACTTAAATTGCTATCTGAATATTTTAAAATCATGTAGCTTCATTTGGCTACGTGTTTGTGAGAGCAAGCTCAGCTATTTATAGCATTCAGATGTTGGCAAGTATGTATATAGCTAGGGTTGTGTGTGTGCACGCGCACTTTTTTACAGTACTTTGTGAGATGAATAACAAAAGCTTTGCATCCAAATCTGAGCAGGAACTAGATTTGGCAAATCCAAATCCTTCCTGGATTTTCCCAGCTTTACTTCCTTTAGGAAGTTTTTAGTCAATGGGAAACAAAGCCTTATTCAAAAGATTAAAGCCAGAACTATTCTCTTTGTTTAACAGGTTCAATCATATGGTTTTCCTCTAACAAACAGCATTTTCAATTAATAAAGCTTCTAAAAAAACAGGAACTTTGGGGAAGTACGTGCTTATGATAAGGAGCAAAGGACATTTCTTTTAACACAACTTCACACAAAAGATGCATCCTTTTCCAGTTAAGATGTTAATAACAATTGAATTGTTTCAATTAGTTGTGGAAGGATTGTTTGGATAAGAATGAAGCAACACAGTCTAATCTATTATAGACAGTGCATTCAAATAGGAGAAAAATAATCTTGGTAATAGGTACCAAGGTAATCCTAAATAGCCAGAATGAAACCACTCCAATTCCATATGATGCATGGTTAAAACTAGTAATCATTGCTCAAAGAGGTGAAAAGTGTAACCACCAGCAAAATAGCACCACATATTTGTACAAAATTGTGGTTCTCCCAACTCCCCCTATTTACCTCATCACATACAGTACATGCCTGAAAGTCAAAACACCAGATACTATTAAATATTTTCTATACCTATTTAAGATTACACACAAATATTTTATCCTAATCATTTTCCAACCTCTGTTATGCTTTGCAATAACTTGCAGGCATTTTCAGTTATATTTTTCTGATTGTTTTATGTGTTTTGAGGAGATGACACTGCAGTTGGCACAAGGGGCTTTATTGTGGCTTTAAGCCACATCTCTCCATGGAGGGCAGTGCGGAGCTGTGAAACCCAGCAAGATCACAGACAGGCACTGTGCATCAAATCATTCCAGCGTACAGGAGAACCACACCCATTGCTAGATCTCCATCTTGTCCTTCCGTAATTTTTGGCAGTGTCCTATGTCCAAATAGGTGCTAAGAGGGACCAGTCTCTGAAGTCACAGGAACCAAGGAACATAACTCTGCATGGCTAACCTCTTCAGGGGGGTAGGCAATGAAGGGAAAAGTGTAGTGTGTTTCTACAGGGGTTACTCATGATTAGGCCCAGAGCAAGTAATTAAACCTACATTTTCTTCTGTAATTTCTGACTTCATCTCTGAAGAGCCCCTTATTTATTTATTTATTTATTTAAATTTGTATGCTGCCCTTCCCATAAAGGCTTAGGGTGGCTACAATCAATGAAAACATCTAAAAAGTCCTCTTAGCCTCTCCTATCCCCCACCCCCGCCACGGTCGCATCCCTGCCTGCCAAACGTCTGGCCAATACAACGGTCTTACATCATTTCCTGAAGATGAACAAGCTTGGGCTTAGTCGAACCTCATACGGGGAGGGAGATCCATAATTGTGGGGTAGCCACAAAGAACGTCTCTCTGTGTGCCCTAACTGTAAGAACATCACAGGCAGCTGGTATCTGCCCCTGGCTGAGCACAGAGGCCACAACAGGAGGCAGGCGGTCTTTCAGATACCTGGGGTCCAAGCCACACATTGCACTGTTCTCTCCTTCCATTTGGGAGAGACTTGACGGGTGGATTCATCACAATCAACACAGATAATTTTTGTCCCTGGATCAATGGATTATCTATTTGGTTAGTTAGGAGGGTGCTATAGAGCAGGGGTATTCTTTTCTGTGGAATCCTGTGAAGCTGTGGCATTCTGAAATATAGGATGTCTCAAAGTACAGGGCATCAGGCAACTCTGGTTATTACAGCTGGTGATTTTCTGGAGGTAAATCCTCAGTGTCTCCGTTTTAGCTTTGGGGTTTCTTGTATGGGGCGGGGTGAAGGGCCCGCTGGTCTCTACTGCATTTTTCCTTTCACTCAAGTTCTCAGGGCTTCATCTGTTTTGCTCTACACAGATTGAGATCATTTTAGGGGATATGTTTTCATGAAAATGTATACTCCTGGGCAGGCACACATTTAAAGGCCAGAGCACTGTCAGCAATCATGCAGCACGGGGGAGATAGTCACCTTATATTTTTGTGTGTGGGGTAGGGTGACAGTGCCTTGTGATAAATGTTGTCAGGTCCCAAAGCATCCCACAAATGGGAATTAGTTCTTTTTCTTTGTTTATATACACATAACCACCAACACAGTCTCTACGTGTAAAGATATAGTCCTGTCTAATGCCAGGAAAACAACTCCTCCAGCCCCTCAAGCCCTGTCTATCCCCAAGTCATTCAAACCTCAGTCCAGGGCTTTGCAGGTGTCTCTCCTCAGGTTGGCACTCCAATCTAGGAGTCTTTCTTTGCGGTTTATTCCTCTCTTCCACTCGTTGCAACCGGCACAGCCTTCCAGCAGCTGTGTTTTTGTCTTCGTGCTAGGGTACAATCTTCTACTCCAGCCCCGGTCCCACACCAGCTTCCATCTCCCTTCAGAGTGATGGGTTGACATCCAGCATTAGAGCTGTTTGCATTCTCCACCACTTCATTGCAAGACGACAGTGCAGGGTGACTTACCACAGTGTTGTGGTAAGTACTCACAGGAACAGGGCCCAAAATATCCACTAGTACAGGTAATTAGAATTTACACAGTTTATTTACAATCTCAACACTAGTAACTCTCCATTAGGATTCACCACATCCAAAGTCCTTCAGTCTCTCCAGTGCCATGTAAGCAGTCTCACACCAGCCCAGTCCCAGTCCTCTGTCTGGCTGTTCATAAGCTTCAGCTCTCCTGCTTATAACTCAATCAAATGGCAATGTTCATACAGTCTCTTTACAACATAATCTGTCCCAACATTCCTTCCAGATACACAGGCAATTATAGCTTCCAAACCTCTGCTATGTCAGGCCAGCACTCCATTTGCAGGACCTTTATTTAGCCTTCTTCCTTAGCAGAGTTTCAGGACCCTGGTCAACTGCCTTCAGTAACTCCTCTACAGCTAGGTACAAACTGACCCTCATTCCTCTGGCTCTCTTCTTCTTATAGTCAGGAGTGGGTGTGGCTAGCTCTCCATTCTCTAGCTCTTAAAGGGCCTGCAGCTCACAAGGACTCTGCCCTGTTACAGTGTGTTTGTGCACTTAAAAGTTTTAAGGTGATTTTTGCACCCACTTTAACATTTCTTATGCATGTTGCAGGGCTGCATAGGCCACCGACACAGCTCTGCAACATGGAGTTAGCATTATGTCTGTTTTCACCCCTAGAATCAAGTTACTTGTGACTAACCTGTGAGAGTGGAGCCCACTGTCAGATAGGAGCCAGAGCCCAGACCAAGCGAGACCTGGTCAGCATTTGCTGATCTTGCTGACTGCTACGTCTGCCATTCCCTCCGGATAATTTGATTGAATGGGGGCAGGGAATCGAGGGATATTATGACCAGGATAATTACATCCAGGCCTTCTTGTGGTTCTTTACCCTTTAAAGTAATTTGCCCTGGACACAGTATTTGCATGATGGCTCCAGGAGGTAATCAGTCCCCCAGCCACGCTACACAGCATCCCAGAATTTCTCATGGGTCTCATTTCATGCAACTCTGGTCATATTTTCCTTTCTGTGGTTATCTACCAGATGTGACGTCCAGATTCATGCATCATGAGCAGGGACCGGGTTTACATGGCTGCAAATGGGGAAAATGCAGTGAACACAGATCTTTGATCTTGAGATATGCCCACATCATCCTGCTGAATGTTGATGTAAGCGGGGGGTAAACACAGGTAGCGGAAGTAGTTTACGAGGGTGGGCTGATCATATGATGGCTATGGAGGAGTGTTATTTAGATTAGGAATAAAGTATTTACCTCTCTCTGCCTATTTTTGTGAAAACATGCCTTCAGGGAAGCCTCCAGGGAACCAATGTTAGATTCCTTTTCAGTGAAGCTTTTTCCAGAACCACAAAGGGAACGCAGCCACGCGAGATGCCTACTGCGACTTGGGCAGTCTTACCCCACTCAGTCGAGCCTTACCACACAATGCAGTGCATCGTTTGGCCGGTGGCTGCCAGATGTTCTCCCTGCCATGTGGCGGGGAAGGCAGCTGGTTGCTATGCGCTGCATTCTCAGAAAAAGGCAGAGGACACAGTGCATAGCAGCCTTACCCCAAAGCTTGTGTGGCTGCACATAAATAACACTTGCCACCTTTCCGGCCGCCTAACTTGGAGGCAAGCGTTATCTTTGTTTACCCAAACCCAGGAGTCCTCCATGGAGTGAACACAGGTTTACACCTGGAATATATCCAGTGAATTTCCTCAGGAGACCTGCAGAGCTGCTGAAATCATGATACAGAATTAACACATCACTATGCCAATGAGCATTGGTCAGGAAAGCTACCACAGAGACACGGTGTCATTCTAATTCTGTCTCCAGGATCAATCACAGAATCATTAATTTCATGATGGGCTTCCGGCCTGTCAGTTTCACCATGTATTTCACAGCAAGCATCTGGCTTGTTAACTTCACTTCAGGCTTCTAATTTGTCCATTTTGCTGCAGGCTTGTCCACTTTGCCTCCAGTCAAATAGGAATAGCTTCTTATTTACACTGTCATCTGATGGGTTTCTCCTGGTGGCTTACAGTCCATAGGGTAGCAGCAAAATCATGAAGCAACTTAAAATGTTTGGTCAAACTGCTTCACCTTGACGGGATGATGTCATAAGTACTGCCATAGAGAACACTTGTCCCATGGGTACCATATCACATAGAGCCACTCAGGGAGGCAGAGCTGGAGATGACTATGGAAAGGTGAGAATGATGGAGAAGGTAAAGATTGTTATGATCTTTGCAGAACTCTTCCCCCTGCCCCTCACACTTTATTAATCTCAGGAGATCTGTTAATTTTGGAGATTGAGACCCCTGCCTATTCTGCAAGAGTGTGGGAAATCGCCCTTTTTCTTCCTGAAGGAATAAAACTAGAAGGAAACCTCTTTCACAGTCCTGTAGCCTCTGAAAGTAGCACTAGTAGAGTAGGTGATCTAATCCTTGATCTTTTTTATTTGTTCACAAGCAGCAGAAGCAATTCACCACTCTAGATGTGCAGCCCCATCCTCTAGCTGTTTCATGCTGGTGCACTTAGTGCCAAGATTAGTCTCATTTAAGAGCCTGGGACTCACATTGGATGAAGCCATGTGAGAGAGGGCAGGCCTGCTCGCCTGATCCAGGGAGGGTGAATACAGCTGCCACACTTTGGGTTGGTGGGGAGCACAGTCCAAACAATCTGCTCCGCTGTGGGGAAAGTGGGTGGGCAGGCTGACGTTGCAAGCCCCACCACACCCTGAGGGGCTGAGGAGCTGTCCACACGTGCAGGCGTCTGGCCCCACCCCACTCACCATCCCCTGGCCCACCCACTATCCCGCCCCCTGGCTGAGATGTGGACGCACAGGAATGGCAAACTGCACCTGCCACTCTACGGTGCTGGCAGATTCCGGCACAGGGTGGGGCTGCACAGGCCTAGCCAGTCTACACAGGAGGCAGCCTGCTATCCCACGCTGGGCAACCTTGGCCCTGGTTGGTCAACAGTAACGTGCAATGTGTCACCGGCCTTCTCTGGTGAACACATTGCATAGCAGCCAGCTGCCCACCCCAGGGCGAAACTGGGCAAACATCTGGTGGTCTCTGGTCAAGTGATCCGCTGCATTGTTGGGGTAAAGTTGCCCAATGTGGGGTAATGCTGCCCTAAGTGGAATATCGTCTCATGTGGCCTCACCCATTGATTAATGCTAGAATTGGCTTAAAAAAGCTGAAGGAACGTGCCCTAAATGCCTGCATACTGTTATTTACAGAATGACTTTGATAAGTTATTGAAATTGTGCTTTGAATTACCTTTCTATTGTCTTAAACTTGTGACCCAAATATAGACATGGATTTTTCTCCTTTCAGTTTAAAAAATAAATAAATAAATGTGTTTTTTAATTGAGACCTCATCTGCCAGGTTACAAAACACTGGAAATGGGTTATAATAGAACTGTCTACTCAGCCTTAGTTACTGCATCAGGAACAAAACTGCTCTGTTATCTGTAAAATATGAGCCAGGAACCTACACTAAATCTGATCTCTGACTTCATCCATTAAGAGTAAATGCTCTGTGTCCTTGGCTACAACAAGCAGAGACTCAAAAGAGTCATTTAAATTATTTTAAGCAGCACAATGGATTTAAAATACGTTTTTTTGTTTGCCTGTCGAAATCACAAGACTGCCATTGATATTATGTAAACAAAGTCTGCTATTGATTTAAAGGCATCCAGCAGACCTTTCTATATGTAGACAGTGAATGAGACTCCAAGATGACAGTTGCAGAGAAACACGTAACTGTACAAGTGGACTGAGTGATTCCTAGAGGAAATAAACGTTAGCATGAGAACAACAGCTGAACTAAAATCCCATAAGCCAGGAAAAACAGCTACACAATTACACTAACAGGTGGTTGGTTTCAAAACAAATTTCAAGGTCTGACAGCTCTGTGCACCTGCTTTAAGCCGATTTCTTTAAAGGGTTTGAGTTGGGCATGAACCATACATAAAATCATCATTCTTTGTGTCTGAGGCAAGCCAGTGTTACCATATAGTCAGTTCATTGCACCAAAAAATCTTAAATTCTGCAACCGATGAAGCCCAATTCAGCATTAACGTTTGCATAATTAACATATTTACATAATTATGCAACAGTTTATACATGCAAATTTGCTTATGAGCATGCTTTTTCAGCAGGTTTGACATAGAATGAGCTTTTCCAGGTGGCGCAGGGGCTGGTCAGTCCGGCCTCCCTCCGCCTGGATCCAGAGTTTTCTAATGCTCACTGTGACTTGTTTGTGGACTTTTTTTGCGGATGAAATCGCTCAAATGCATCACGGTTTCGACACAGCACTTTTAACAGTGGGTGAGCCAGAGGCAGTTGAAGCCCCATCTTGTCCTGTTTTATGGGATGAATTTCAAGATGTGTCGCCCTCTGATGCGGGGGATGTTCTTGGGACTGTACGAGCCACTTATTGTGAGACATTAGGGCCCTCTCCTGCGACCTGGCTGATTAAAGCCAGTTGGGAGACATTAGGTCACTGTCTCCTTTAGGGATGGCAGGGTGCTGGACTGCCTCAAAGAGGCGGTGGTGCGGCTCCTGCTCAAAAAGCCATTATTGGATGTTGATTGTTTGGACTGTGCCAGCTATTGTCCGGTCTCTAATCTTCCCTTTCTAGAGAAGGTTATTGAGTGGGTAGAGGCTCGACAGCTTCGGGAGCATCTGGACCACATCAGTTTCCTGGACCCCTCACAGTCTGGCTTTCATATGGGTTATGGCACGGAGACTGAGCTTGTGGTCTTAGTCAATGACCTCTCCCGAGAGTTGGACCAGGGTTGTTTGACCCTGTTGATTCTATTAGATCTCTCAGCTGCATTCGATACCGTTGATCATGAGTTGTTGGGGACCCGGTTGTGGAACCAGGAAGGGGTGGGCAGGACTGTTCTTGAATGGTGCCACTCCTTCCTGGCCAGGAGAACTCAGCATGTGGTGCTGGGTGATTATTCATCTTCTCCCTGGGACCTCACGTGTGGAGTTCTGCAAGGTTCTATCTTATCCCCTCTCCTGTTCAACGTGTATATGCAGCCCTTCGGGGAGGTCGTCAGAGAGTTTGGTGTAAGGTGTCATCAATATGCTGATGACACCCAATTATATTTCTCTTTTTCATCAGACCCAGCTCCGGCAGTCTCGGTGCTTACCCTGTATTTGTCAGCTCTGGGGGACTGGATGCGGGTGAGTCGCTTGAAGTTAAATCCTGACAAGACAGAGGTGATGGTTGTGGGGAAAGCTGGTGGAGTAATGGCTCCCATTATTGATGGGGTCCGTCCTCCCCTGGTATCTCAGGTCAGTAGTCTGGGGGTGCTCCTGGATCCACAGCTCTGCCTGGATGTCCAGGTGGCAGCTGTAGCAAAGGGCGCATTCTGTCAATTACATCTGGTACGTCGACTTAGGCCATATGTCTCAGACTCGGACCCGGCCATGATCATCCATGCTTTTATTACCTCAAGATTAGACTAGTGTAATGCACTCTACGTGGGGCTACCCCTGGTGGTGGTCCAGAGACTGCAGCTGGTGCAGAATGTGATGGCTCATCTCCTTAAGGGGATGAGTTGTCACGAGCATATTACTCCAGTGCTCTGCTCTCTGCACTGGCTGCCAATAGTCTTCTGGGCCCAATTAAAGGTGTTGGTTTTGACCTTTAAAGCCCTAAATGGCCTGGGCCCCACCTACCTGCAGGACCGCCTTACCCTCCAGATTCTTGATCGGCCTCTCCGGTCGGCTACGGGCACCCTTCTTGAGGTCCCCCGGGTTTCCCGGTTGTCAACCATCAGGAGGGAGTTCTTGGTGGCTACTCCGCGGCTGTGGAACTCCCTCCCATTGGAGGTCTGCCTGGCCATAGACCTCCCCTCTTTCCATAGACAGCGTAAGACCTGGCTGTTCCGCCGGACCTTTGCCGAGGAAGATGGGGTGGGTGGGTTGAGTTAGGGTGGGGGTTTTAATGTTGGGTTAGTTTACTGAAATGTTGGCTTTTTTAAATGATGTGATTTAAAATGCTGCGAGCCGCCCCGAGATGCTTGTACAGGAGGGGGCAGCATATAAATGTAAGGAAATAAACATAAATAAACAAAGAATCACCACTTTGTTAATCAAACATCACTCAAATCCTCTGGAATTTCAGCACCCCAGAACTCCCACCTCACGCTAAAGCCCCAGACCTCCCTCACCAAAACATAGAGCCCTAAGACGCCCTCACCCACAATTCATCTCCCAGAGCCCTATTCACCCTCAGGGGTCACACCTCCCTGACAGCAGCTGCTGCAGCAGTTTTAGTTTGGGGTCAGGTGACAAGTTTATGCCCGAGCCAGAATTTAAAGATACTGCAGACAGCCCCCACTGCAGTTTCACTGCAATTTCAGCCTATTGCTGCAAGGATTGGCTGAATCTGCAAAAATCACTGCAAACTGCAGCAACGCAGTCAACACAGGTCCCTGCATATAGTGAGGATGAACTACTGGGGCTTCCAAGAAGCACTGTGTAGACTCTTGAATGAACTATACTGCCTATTCGTTCTCATTCTGTCTAGGAGTGTTCTATTATAGAGACTTCCAACACGCACACTGGGTGCCCAGTTCAGAGTTGGTGTAAACAGGCACAACTCCATTGACACTGAGTAATGACCATGTGTATCAGTGGTTGGAGCCTTCTCCCCTCTGTGGGCCACTTTGAAAACTTGTACAAGCTTTGAGGATTGCATAGAAGGTTGGGGTGCTTATGTGATGTGTCCAGGAAGGGGAGGGTTCAGATCATGGATCCAACTCCTGTCTTTGGGTGCAAATAAATGGACGATAGCCCGAAGGAATCCCAAGTTCGGTCTGGACACAAACCAAATAGACAGGCAGATGTCACGCTTCGTCCACCACCATCTCTCCCTCATGACTCACAGCCATGGGGAATTCTGGGTCCAGGAAGCTCCCCCGCTATTTTAGAACATAAGAAGTGCTATACTGGGCCAGACCAATGGTCCATCGAGCCCTGCACCTTCTCCGACAGTGGCCAATCTGTCTTTTGGAAGAAGTACCCAACAGGTCACAATGGCGCGATCCATTCCGTTGTTCGCTCCCAACTCCCGACAGTAAGAGGTTACATTTCCCAAACCTACCTGGCTAATAGTTACTAATGGACCTATCCTTAAGAAACCTGCCCAACCCTTTCTTAAACCCAGCTATACTACTGGCCTTGACCACATCTTCTGGCAACAAATTCCACAACTTAGTTGTGTGTTGAATGGAAAAAATACTTCTATTTGTTTTAAATCTGATACTTGTTAGTTTCGTGGAGTGTTCCCTAGTTCTAGTACTATTTGAGAGGGTAAATAACCGTTCCCTATTAACTTGTTCCACACCAGTCATGATTTTATAAACTTCTGTCATATCCCCTCTGTCATCTCTTCTCCAAGTTGAACATCCCCAACCTGTTAAGCCTCTCTTCATAGGGGAGCCATTCCACACCCCTTATCATTTTTGTTGCCCTCCTCTGTACCTTTTCTATATCTACTATATCTTTTTTGAGATGGGGTGACCAGAACTGCACACAGTCAAGATGTGGTCACACCATAGTTTTATATAGTGGCATTAATAATATTTTCAGTTTTATTTTCTATCCCTTTATGAATAATTCCTAACATTTTTTTGCTTTTTTGATGGCCGGCACATGCTGAGCTGAGGATTTCACTGTATTGTCCACAGTGACTCCAATTCCTGAATGGTAACCCCTAATCTGGAACCCAGTAATTGTGTACACAAAGTTTGGATTGTTTCCCCCTATGTGCATCACTTTGTACATGTCCACCTTAAATTTCATCTGCGATTCAGATGCCTAGTCACCCAGTCTCACAAGATCCCCCTGCAATTTTTCACAGCCTGCTCGTGTTTTGACTACCTTGAGTAACTTGGTGTTGTCTGCATATTTGATCACCTCACTCCCCTTTCCAGATAATGAATGAATACATTAAACACCCCGTCCCAGTACAGATCCCTGGGGCACTCCACTATTTACTTCTTTCCATTGTGAAAACTGACCATTTAGGGTAAAAATAGACATGGCGCTAACCACCCTTGTTGGTTATTTATGCATGTTGCAGGGCTGTATTGGTGCCCTATGCAGCCCTGCAACATGCATAAATAACCACCAAGGATGGTTAAAGGGTGGTGAGCACCATGTCTGTTTTCACCCTTAGTCTTACTCTTTGTTTCCTATCCTTTAGCCAGTTACCAATCCACAATAGGACGCTGCCTCCTATCCCATGACTTTTAGTGTCTCTTATGAGGGACCTTCTCAAATGTTTTCTGTAAATCCAGATGCACTATATCGACTGTCTGCCCCTGTCACAGGGTGGAGGCCTGCCAGTGGTAAGTCCACACAGGATCAGGGCCCAAGCAGCAGTCAGGGAATTAGTCAAACATGCCTTTATTTAATACACCTGCATGGGGATGTGGGTCTCTATGACCCCTAAGGCTGCTAAAAAATTCATAAAACTGTTTTGGCAAGCCTGAACCACTCCTCCACCCCATGTATTGCTCAAGAAGTGTGAGGTCAACTGTCCTGTGTTGTTTCATGTTCCTCCCCTACTCCCCAGTTTTTAAAATGGAGGTTTTTATTATTTCATCATCCGGGGTACTTTCTACCCCCAATGTAAGTCAATGGGAAAATGAAAGCACTACACACCCTTTGCACTGGGGGTGGTGGTGACCCCTTGCACATATATTCTTAAAATGCATGTGTCTTTTAAAGAAATGAAACTTAACCCAGCACCTGCTCTCCTAATTAAAACCCCCAATGAGGGTGAAGGAAAAAATGTAGCGCTTAGTTTGAGTTCACAAAGGTCATTGGTGGTGTGTTTAGGAAAATACCACCATAAACTGCCTTGGGGGGTTACACTGACCCCTGGTGAAAAGTCAACTTGCCAACTTCTATTGTTCCTTATTTTACACAGCAGTTAAGACCAATTTAGAATGAACTCTTGACACTGTTTTTTTTAATCACAGCAATTAGCAGCTTTGTGTTGGAACAATACCTATTAATTCTGCATTGGGGGGGGCGGGGTTTGTGTGTGCTGATGACCCCTGCATTTACTGTGAAGTTTGGAGCTCACTTGAAAACAATTAAGCCCTGTATTTTTCATACATGTCCTCTTGGCACATCTGCCCATCCTACTGTGAACTCAAGACTTTTGAGCTGGCTCCTCCTCTCCTTTTCTGGATTGGGGTGGGGGGTCAACAATACTCCCAGTACCATTTTTTGTTAGTTGTGCTGCTTTACATGAGGGGTCATGGTGACCCCAAATACCATGGGGGGTTGTTATTTGTTTCTGTTTTTCAGTTGTACTAATAAACTGTCAATATTTTTTTTTTTAAGCTGGAGTCCATTTCAAATCAATCACATTCATTATTTTTCAGCTATTTATTAACGGGGGTCAATTTGACCCCAAAACAGTTATTAGTCACTCAGTTACTCAGGCGTAGGAGAGTTAAGTTCGTTTCCTTACAGCAGGAGTACTCAAGCTCCTAGCTGGGCTTAAGACAGAGCTCTAGCTCCTGCTCCCTCAGCAGCCTTCCCCAGAATGACCTCCTTCCTGGCTCTGCAGCTTCCTTTTGTCTGCTGAGCCATGCCCAAACACTCTGACATCCTGTGGCTGCCATTTTGGGACTAGCCAGTAGCCATTTTGTCCTCTTCCCAGGACACACTTCCCTGCCACACTCCCTTATCCACATGCTTATTTGCACACTCAAAAATGAGTTAGGTATGACTTCCCTTTTTAAAATCCATGTTGACCCTTCACTATTAAGCTATGCTTATCAATGTGCCCCATCATTCTGTTTTTTAGTTTTCACCATTTTGCTTGGCACTAGGGTGGCCATACATCCCCTTTACAAGAGGATGCTTGTGAAAAATACATGTGGCGGGGCTGCATTGGCTCTAGTGCAGCCCTGCACCATGTATTTTTCATAACTGTCTTTTAAAGGGAAGGTATGACCACCCTACCTGGCACAGATGTCAAGTTCACTGGTCTGTAATTTCCAGGCTTGCCTCGGGGACCCTTTTAAAATATCAACATTATATTTGCTACCTTCCAGTCCTCATGTACAGTGGCAGATTTTAGTGATAGGTTACAAATTACCAGCAGTAGGTCTGCAATTTCACATTTGAGTTCCTTCAGAACTCTAGGGTGAGAATACCATCTGGTCCTGGTGATCTGTTACTATTTAGTTTGTCAATTTGCTCTAGAACCTCTTCCAGAGTCACATTGATCTGGGACAGCTCTTCTGATTCATCACCTACAAAGAATAGTTCTGGCGTGGGTATCTCCCCAACATCCTCTGCCATGGAAACCGAAGCAAAGAATTCATTCAGCTTTCTCTGCAATGACTGTACCTTCCCCGAGCGCCCCTTTTATCCCCATGTCATCTAATGGCCCAACTGAGTCTCCAGCAGGCCTCTTGTTTCTGTTGTACTTTTAAAAAAAAAATTATTAGTAGTTTTTGCCTCATTAGCGAGTATCTCTTCAAATTCTCTTTGCCTGCCTTATTAACATTTACATCTAATTTGCTAGTGCTTGCGCTCTTTCCTGATTTTCTCATTAGAACTAGCAGAGACACATTTGCTTCCTGGTTTTTTTGTTTGTTTGTTTTTTACCTTTTGGAGTGCCGTTTTTGAGTGCTCCAAAGTGAAAGTGAACAGGAGACGCTCCATGTGGCGTGAGAGCAGCGAGCATGCGCACTGCTCTGACCGCTGGGACCACTCTAGGTGCTTTGTCCACACAGAGGCTGTGCACACCCTAATAGATGGGGGCGGACACATGGTCGAAACTGGCCCGATATCCCAGGACTCTGCCGTGAGTGGAGGCTCTGTGGGGCACAGGAGCGCACATCTTCTGACCACCTAATAAATGGGCAGCAAACACAAGCTGAACACCCTCCTGGTGTTGGCTATTGTCGTGTTTATAAACCCTCTTTGAATGCATGTTTGTGTCTCCTCTCCCTTCCCCCAAGTGTTCTCTGTCAGTGCTTGAGGGTGTGGACTGGACGCAAGTGCCAGATCCAAGAATTGGAAAGGGACCAAACAGAAACCAGCCATGGGCCAGAATTTCCCCAGGGGCAGAAGTTCCTCATTCCTGCATCACCACCCCACATCATGGCTGAATGTGGTCCGTGACCTCCAGGATCAATGAATAATTTCCCCAGTGATATTCAGTGATATGCAATTGTAGTCAAGGCGCATATTAACGTCTCTCGTTAAGATTGCAGAAACATTTGCATTCTGTGCTCTTAGAACTTTGTTTATTTATCCTTTGGATGGAAAGTTCGCATTTTTTGTTTCAGTCCATGAGTAATTAAAAAAAATTAAATGTAAAAATTTTTTTTTTAAAAAGAACCATTAAAAAAATAATAATGTAGAAACAGAGTGTTTCCATCAAAAATGTGTGTGTGGTCTTTCTTGGGACATTTCCGGTGCTTCAGTAGCACCTAGGGTGAAAACAGGCATGCACCTTAACTCCACTTTAACATTTCTTATGCATGTTGCAGGGCTGCATAGGCCACCAATACAGCAACATGCATAAAAATGTTAAAGCTGAGTTATGTGCATGTCTGTTTTCACCCATAGTGTAAGCTTGAAAATTGCCAAAGACATAGTCACTCATGCCTTTTGATTGCCTGGTGAAGTTTAGTGTAGGATTTTCAAATGAACTTACATAGCTTAAATTGCTTCTTAAAATAGTAGATTTTTTTCAAACAACTGGCTGGTATCCCTTTAGTTTCTGATCCTACAAACGTATCCTATAATGCTATATGTATATATACTATATGTAGTGGCTAAGTGCACAGTACCTGGACCGGGTGGTAGGGGGAGGCCCCAGTTCAAGTGTTGTCTTAGCCAGAAACTCACTGGGTGACCTTGACCAGTCATAATATTCTCAGCCTAACCTACCTCACAGGGTTGTTGAGAGGATTAAAAGTTGTGTTAATTAGTTCTATTGTGAAGGGCTCCGAGTGCCATGGCAGGAGGGTGCTATATAAAAATAAGAAATATTATTATTTATTATTATCTGTACACACTGAGTATCCTCAGTAGAACTACCTTAATGTGTCTAGCTGGGAATATTTGTAAGTCTGTGAAGGACTGGGGACTTAGGCTGGGATTTCAATGGGACTTTTCTGGAGTAAGTGGGTTGTGGATTGCCGCCTTGGTTTGCATGCTTTTTGACTGTTGATTGCTTCATTTTTCTGTCGTCTTAATATATCTTTTATGTAGCATTTTGCACCTAATGGCTGTATTTGTTCTGGAGACATTCCCAGTATCATCTGGAGTGCTCAAAAAAAAAAAAAAAAAGAAGTGACACCATTTAGCGTATCAGCTTTAAAGCCTATTCAGAAAACCGGAATGATTCAGTAATGTGCTTGGTTTTCATGCAGTCTGTACATAAGCTGAGAGGATAATGTAATTTTTAAATGGCTTGTCTCATTGTCCTCTCTCCACTTCTATTATGTTAGTTGGATGCTCCCTCTGTCCCATGGGGCATCAGCATTTCAGTAGGGCTCTACCGATATAATTTGCAAAGGCCTTTGGGATCTTTTGAGGATTATTGAGGTTGATAGTAGCAATCCTGTAGGGAACTTTCCGTGATGACATCTACAAAACATCATCCTATTGGTTATGGGACATATATGCCTCATGTCCTTCTGAAAGCAGCCAGGAGTGCCCTCTTGCACGTACCATCTGCACATCAAGGGCATGCAGAAAGGCATTCTTAGTAGCTCCACCACAATTATGGAACTCTCTTTCCCCTGGAAGGTCATCTGAGCCAGCTCATCTTTTGGAACACTTGGCCAGGTATTTGCAAGTAGGGCTAGAGTTTGAGAAGGTTTGAGTTAAGGGATTTGAGATGGTTTTATTTGTGTCTATTTCTTATGCATAATTTTATGTGCATCCCTGTACATATAATTTGATGTAACTTGCCCTGGAATTTGGCAGAATAACAAATCTAGTTGAAGTCTGATGCCAGGCTCATTGTTCCCATGGCCATTGGATGGCAAGGCTACCAGTGGTTTTCAAGGCCATAGTCAGTGGTCCAGAGAACCAGATGCTGCTACCACAAAGTGGGTTTCAATCTCTTCTGCCATTGCTCCTGCTGCAGCTGTCTCCAGGTGGAGTGGAGTCAGGGGGTGGCTGCAATATGCATGTCTTGGCTATAGTAATTCTCTTTGTGCAGCTGCGCTTCCATCCATAATGAGTGTACACCAGGCTATGGCCATCTCCAGCAGGTTCCTGGTGATCCCTGGAAGAAGGTGAGAGTCCACAGAGATCCATTGGCTGGACCCGACTGGTCCTCTTGGGCACTCTGTCTGCCCAAGCCCCTTGGGCTGAGGTTGGTCAGGGCTGTCTACCAACAGGAGGCCACCCCCCCCCTACAAAGTGCTGTGATGTCACAGTGTTCCTTAAGGGGGCAGGGCCATGTCAAATGGTCTGGGCTCCACTTATCTGATAGACCGACGGCCCTTCCATGCCCCATTGTGGCCCTTGCTGCTGGGAGCGCTTCCCTGTGGCTACCGTCAATTAGCCTTGTTCATACAGCAAGGGCTCGCAGGGACGCGTTCCTGGTTGCTGGCCCGATGTTATGGAACAACTCACTTTCCCCAGTGGTCCGCTTGAGCCCAAGCGTAAGCATTTGCCAGAGGTGGTGTAAGACTTTCTTGTTTGAAAAGGCATTTGGCGGGTAGGGAATAGGGATTAGGGGTGGTTTTGGGGCAGGGAATGATGTCATGGCCTCCTGGTGAGAGGGGGGTATGAGCAGTGGTGGAGGATAGGGTTGTGTGGCAGGAGATATTGAGAAGAGGGTTAGTGGGAGGGGTTTACGGTTTCTTTTTAATGGTTTTAATATATTTTGTGCATGTATTTCTTATATTTCTGTAAGCCGCCGTGACCTTTCGAGGGAAGGGCGGGATAAAAATTTGAATAAATAATAAAATAAATAAAAGGAGTTGGTCAGTGCTTTAGCCTGCTTTTCCCATCATGCCACTAACTGAGCATCACGATGACGCAGCACTCGGAAAGGAAAGGGCAGGGGGCCACCCAGTCACATTGGGGAGCACCTGCCTGCATCCCACCTGGGATTGGGATGGGCCCAAGATAGTCACGCTTCAGCCCAAATGTCTGGCCTGAGCAGGGTTCTAATCCATGGAGCAGAGAGAATCTGCTTCCTAATACAGTAGCTGTTGAGCATCATTCACATGCAGATGAGATCAGCGGGAGCATGTTCTAAGTAAGCTACTAGTCTCTCTCGAGCTTGCTTTGGGTTTCCTCTCCAGCATGTAGAAGTAATAAGCATATGTCCAAATGTCTGTAATAGAGAAAAATGGCTGAGCAGGATGTGACTGATTATCCCATTATTACTTTTTTCACAAACTAATCTCTGTAAACCCAATTTCTTTTCTCCTCTTTGTTCATACTAAGATTATTTCCTGACCACAGTGTTACTTGCAGAAACTAATGCATGCAACACATTTGAATAACATCTTTTCACCTTTTTAATGGATTAGTCACTTTGGGTCGTCGAGGACGTTCCAGGTAAATCACTATGCTTGGCTGCAACGGCTGATTTAACTTCGTTGGCCATGAAAGTGAAAGTCATCTGTGGAATAGTTTCTTACTAAATACGATGCGGTGGTTATATTTCATCCTCCATGTGTTCAGTGGACTTGAACTTTAGCTGCAAAATGAGGACAGGAATAGCATCATGGAAAATACAGTATTTAAAATAATCATCCGCCTTTCAAGCTTTCATAGGAAATGGCAATTATCAAAGTAATGTGCAAATCTGAAACTCAACCATCATCTCGCTTTACATAAGCAAAATATATTTGTAGGTCCCTGTCCCCAGTTGTTTAAAAGAACTGGGCTACTGGAAAGTCTTAGGCCTCATTCACACAATACTCTTTAAAAAGTGGGTCGTGGCACATCCCACGTCCTGAATGTTCTGTGAAATCCTTACCATTTTGTGTGCTCCTGACAATCCCTTGTTCTCTGCCACGTGGAGGAAGGGGTGGGCCATTGAAATGCAGGTAAATCATCAGCTGTGTGAATGCTTTATTATTATTTATATGGCACCAGCAATGTGCCTGACACTTAAACTGTCATGACTCGAGACAGGTCCCTGGTGTCAAGGAGCATACAATATAGGGTGGACAGGGGGGAGGGGAACATAGTGAGAGACAGGGATACAGTCACGAAGTTTCAGGTACATGTGCATAGTTCAATTACAAAGAAAGAGAGTCCTGAAGGATAAGGCAGTATAGAGGGATGCATCAGTGAAAGCTTGACAGAAGGGGAAAGTTTTTAGGAGGGATTTGAAAGTATGTGTTCCGGGAGGGAGCAGAGCGTACGTGTTCAGGGAGGAAATTCCATTTATAAGGACAGCTTGGGAAAAGGGGTGGAGACAATTCAGGGAGCAGGCGCTTGGGGTGGGGGAGTGGGGTGACAGAGGAGGAGCAAAATCCCTGGGTAACGGGATAGCAGGAAATGAGGGCAGAAAGACAGGAAGAGTCTTGAAGGTGAGGTCAAGGCATTTAGATGCAAAAGGGCATGGGAGCTAGTGGAGGGTGGCAAAGAGATGTTGAACATGGGTCAAGCGGTGGGCAAGGTGGCTGAACTTGGCAACAGACTATTAAATAGAAACGAGAGGGCCAAGGTGAGGGCAGGGGAAGCCAGGAAGGAGGAGGTTGCAGTAGGCAAGGCAGAAGAGATGACTAAAGTTCTGGCAGTGGGAGCAGTAAGGAAGGGCCAGATTTTCGTGATGCTATGCAGGGAGACGCGACAGGCCTTAACAGAGCGCATACAAGGTGTGAGTCAAGGAGGGGAAAGGGAGGGGTCAAAGATGAATCTCAGGCTACATGTCTGGGGTGTGTGTGGACTGAATGGTGACCCTCTCAGTGGAGAGTTAAAAGGGAGAGGATAGTTAAGGGGGGGGGGGGGAGGCGAGATGAGAATGCATTGCTGTGGTACAAGGCAGACTATGGGTAAAACCAGACATATGGGCGGCGTGATGGCACCTCAGTGCAGGGCGGGAAACTGCAGCCTATGCGACGCGGGTCAGGGAGGGACACTGAACAAACATGTCCGCAGCCACAGCCAGAGATCCATCCCATGGCCTGGGTAGGGCCAGGAGCTAAACTAACGTGTGCTTGGTTGCCTGCGCCCTGCCCCCAGTGCCCCACCCCGCCACCATGATGACCATGGTGCTCGGCCATGGTGGCCCCTGCTCTGCGGTCGGACAGAACAAATGTGCGAGTCCGTGTGGGTGCCCCTTGGGCTGTGTCTTGAGATTTTCCTGAGGATACAGCCCAGGCTTGTTATCTATCTGCCCCAAGGCAGTCCCAGGCTAACATCTGGCCGTGCCTAAACAGATGTGCCAGTGGGTCCCAGGCTGCTGTGGGCCCTTTACTAGGGGTGGGAATGTTGGTTTTAGCCAAAACAGTCAAAAAATGGCTGTTTTGTATCTTTCCCGGCAACCATTTTGCACACATGCACTGCTGAAGCAGGAAGCTCTGGCAGCATGCCCTGGGAACCTGGAAGGAGGCCTTCCCGTAAATGTTCCACAGCTGCAGAAGCAGCCTGGCTCGGCCTCCCAGCTGCCTGGCTACAGAGACAGTCCAGCCCGACCAGCCGCCCATCTGTGGAGGCGGTCCAGCCTGACCGCCCAACAGCAGAGAAGGCCCATCCCGGCTAGCAACGGCGATGGCAGCTCCTCACCAGTAAGTACCTGCCAGCCGGTAGAGATGGTCCCCAGGGGTTGGGGGTGTTAGGGATGCAGAACCACACTCCCCTCCTCAGAGGCTAGTAGTGGGCCCTGCGGAATGGGGGAAGTTGGACCCCTTGTCCCAGGGAATGGGGGTGGTGAGGGTTAGGGACGGGGAGGGAGGGTTTTGGTCCCAGACCCCGGTTTTGATTTCCTTTCAGTCCGGTTCCCCTTCCCATTGAAGTCAATGGGAAGATTTCCCCTTGACTTCAGTGAGGAAAGAAACAGAACTGTCACCCGGAACCAAAAATCAGGGATCCAAATGGGAAAAAAACAAAGCTGAAAAAAGGCCCCATGTCCCCACCCATAGTTTTTGCCTCCATATTAAGGCGCAAGTGGAGAGTTTACAAAAGGAAAGTGTGCGTGAATAAACCCTTGAGGCTGCCGTATGCTTTAAAAAAAAATCCTCCCATTCCCTCCCCTTCAGCAATCGGGTAAGGGGGAAAAGATTCCCTATCCTGGCGACCAAACTTCTGTATTTCTCAATAACCAACCCTAAAGTGATATTTTTTGATGAAATGGCAAGTAAGGATCCCTAAGCAGGAGGAGGGTATGCAGGGCTCAGTTTTGTGGTCACACAGGTATAAGTCAGGAGTAATTCTGCTGAAGTCAGTGGGGGTGGCAGTGCCTGTGATGAGTCTTGTCAGAATCAGGGCTCAAATTACATGCTCTCAGCAGGGAATTAACTCATACCGTTTATTAACATATATTTGCACCACCCCAAAGTCCTTAACAGCTGGACAGTCAGGCCATGGCTGAGCTTACTCACTCCAGGTCAGGGCATGCCCTTTGACCCCTTCAAGTCTCTGACTCAGGCTGCTTTTAAACGAGGAGCGCTGAAGCGCCTCCTCAACGCCGCATTAAAGCAAAGCCGCCGGAAGTGATGTTCTCCCCGTTGCCGGCGGCGGCTGGAGACACGGGGCTTTGGAGTGGCGCGTTCTTAAGCCTGATAATTGAAGTCTTAGGCTGCTTTTAAACGAGACAAGAAACGCGGCTGATCCTTTGATCAGCCGCGTTTCTTTGCGCTCGTTTAAATAGCAAACTTACATGTAAGCCGGCTCTTCCCCGCGTCAGACCGGGCAGGCGATCCTGCCCCGTCCAACGCGGATCGCCGCTGTGCCGGCTTCACGGGGTATTTTGCTGAGTGTGCATGTGCAGAAGGGTGCACATGCGCACTGAGTCTCTACGCCGGGTCTGATGCTCTTCTGAGCATCAGACCCGGCGTAGAGAGAAAGGCGGGTGCCCGATCCCGCCTCTGAACGATCCCGCTTGTCAGTGGGATCGTCTAAAAGTGCTCTTAAGAACGCGCTGCTCCAAAGCCCCGTGTCTGCAGCTGCCGCCGCTGCTGCCGGCAACGGGGAGAACGTCACTTCCGGCGGCTTTGCTTTAATGCGGCGTTGAGGCGGCGCTTCAGCGCTCCTCGTTTAAAAGCAGCCTAAGTCCTAATACATGAACATCCCACCTTTATATACACGCTTGGCTGTCAGGAGGCCAAGTCGAATAACTTCGGATGTCCTAGGGGTGGGAGGGTAGAGGCTTTCTCCCACTTCCTCCTAGGTGCCTTCAACTCAGGACTCTCCGTTAGCTCTCACTAGTCAGCTTCAGCAGCTGTCAACAATCTCCCTGGAAACTCCTCTTTGGTCCAGTCTCTCCCAGTTTCACCAGCTGCCCAGCCTTCCAAGCTAGAGCACCTGTCTTCCTACTTCCTTCTTATCTCGGCAGAGTGGGTGTAGTTAACCCCCTGGCTGCTACAGTTTTAAAGAGCCACTCGCCATTACACTGCAATTAGGCTTCTTTAATTAGTTCAGGCTGGCTCTGCCAAGCCTCTCTCAATTGCTCTCCAGCGTGCCCCATATGCATGCCTACGCTGGCAGGCAGGTCACGCTCTTTTAAAGGAACAGTAGCTCCACTAGGCTGCAGTCTGCCAGAGGGGATTACACCATTGTTAAACTAGTACAATATAAGATGCTGTAGCCTGCCAGATGCTGATCGCTTTAGCTCTGATCCTGCAAAGAACTTTAACAGACATCACTGGGATTATTCACATGCTTAAAGTTAAACAGGTGCTTATGTGCTATGCAGGATCGAGGCTGGAATGCTCAGGAGGGCCTTCTAGGAGATGAGACTAAGGGCAGACCCGCAAAATATTGGTTACTAGCTGAGCTCTTAGATAAAAACACTTGCCTCCCTGTGGGTACTGTCTGCTAGCCTTGTTCATATGGTAAGGGCTCGCAGAGAGCCCTTGCTGCCCCAGTGTTATGGAACTCCTTTTCCCCAGTGGTCCTCTTGAGTCCGAGCCTAACCCCCTTCCAGAGGTGGTGTAAAACTTTCTTGTTTGAAAAGGCATTTGGCGGGTGGGGCTAGGGTCCCGACCAGGCAAATCATGCTAGAACCCTGCTATTGTTCATCTGTAATTGCAGCTAATTATTTTCTGATGCCAGCGTAGGCTTGATTCCTTTTTGTTACCTGCATGAAGCGTGATGGAGATAGCCTAGGCTACGATGTTTAGATCTACTTCCAAACTTTCAAAAAATTTGGCAGAGGTCATGTTTATGCCTTAACTTGAATCCAGGCCTCTCTCTGCTTGAGATTTCATGTCCTGCATGGGAATATTTGGCCCGCTTTGGAAAGGAAGCAGAATAAATAGAACTGGAAGTGGCAAGGTCACCTTTAATAGTGTATGAACTACTTCTTAACAAGCTTTATGATTGCCTTGTTTCTTCCTCTCCTATTGCTATAAACAGACTTGGTCAAAGAAAGCTCTTAAAAGACAACAACAAAAGGAAGCTGTGAAAGCTGTTAAGAAAGCACAGGAGCTGGCCACGCAGGTTCATACGAAGCACTACATTGTCGTACCAATTGTATTGTGATACGATGTCCAAAAAGGGGAAAACACTTGTTTTTAGAGGAAGGGGTTATATTGTCCTGAATTCCTGTGCTTTAAATATGACACAAACAGTGTGAGACTTGGATATTTTAAATGATGTGCTGTGTTTATCCATTTTGTGGTTTTCCCTGGCACAGTGGCTTTTCAGACAAATGTATTCTTTATGGTACAGCTTTCACGCTCTTGCAATCTTTCCCTCATGAGCATCCTCCCGAGGATTTTAAATGGGGATATATATGTGGGTTAAGACTCTGGGCTCTGTGTATCATTCAGAAGTATCCTTTTAATTTGTGACTGTCCACTGTGCAAGATGTAAGGGCAGCAATTAATAATGCTCCTAATTGTAAGGCCCATAGAGAAACAGAATTGGTTGCTGAGGGAGATAGTGGAATCTCCTTCCTTGGATGTTTTATAAACCTGTCTGGACCAAAGTCTGTCT
Source organism: Sphenodon punctatus (assembly GCA_003113815.1). Taxonomy (NCBI): domain Eukaryota; kingdom Metazoa; phylum Chordata; class Lepidosauria; order Sphenodontia; family Sphenodontidae; genus Sphenodon; species Sphenodon punctatus. The sequence goes on from QEPC01001524.1 coordinate 6,526,988, forward strand.
GTGATGCTGTAGGTAGAGGGTATCCTTAAGAGTTGGACTAGACAACCCTTGCGGTTCCTTCCAACCCTACAATGCTACATGGTCCCAGTGCAGCCCTGAAACATGTATTTTTCATAAGCATTCTCTTCTGGAAGTATGGTAACCCTAGTTAAAAGTGCTTTAAAATCTTTGAGGGGCAAGCCCTGCTTCACGGATCTTCTGGGATGTACACACAAGGACAATCAAAATAAGGAGCCTTTTCAGATGCTATGGTACCTTTCTTCCTAGGATATCAAAGCACTAAGGGGAAGTCATCAAAAATGTATATACTACAAAAACCCTCCCACCCTAACCCTCAAACCCACCCTCCCTACCCGGCACTCTCGTCAAAAGCCTGACAGAACAACCAGGTCTTGCAGAATCGGCTATAAGATGGGAATTTAAGGGGTTATTTGGGATCAGCTATGCCCTTGACAACTGATCAGCTGGCCTAACTCAGAGAGTGCCATACAGTTGCAGTTGCAAATCAGTAGCAATACTTAAGCTGGATCTAGCTCGCGTTAAACATAGGGTGACCATACCTCCCCTTTAACAGAGGGTGCTTATGAAAAATACACGTTACAGGGCTGCATTGGTTGCAATATGTATTTTTCATAAGCATCCTCTTTTAAAGGGGAGGTATGGTAACCCAAGTTAAAAAGTTGTTAGCGGCTCTGTCAGGGGGCTCTCCCTCTGTCCTTAATCTGAATCAAAGGGCATGGCAAACCCAAATTTGCCTGGGATTGGAGAGAGGGAGAGCTACTGAGAGCTAGTATTTGTGAGTGGCATCATCTGTTGTTTGGGCTTGATTTTCAAATACACCAATAATAATGAAGCCTCCAGTGTCTCTGTGAAGAGGGAAGGTATCATTAATTTGCATGCATGGGAAATGCAGGGCACAAAGAGGTTAATGGCTTGCGCAAGGTCACACGGTGCTGGCCACTGGCTTATCAAGGTCAGCCAATACAAGCCACTGGTTTATCAAGAAACAGAAACTCAAACTCCTGGCTCACACTCTTGTGCTAAACGCTTCCTCTCTACAGTATCATCTGTCTGTAGCTGCTGTAATGGCTTGATAGAGATGGTAGTCTTGCACCAAACAAGGCCTTTTTTGCTAATGCTTTCAAAGGTGATGTTTGAAGGGAGATGATGCAGAGAAGGTGCATTTCAGCAGGCTGGCACTGGCAATGTTGTCTTGAAATTTTCTTGGCAGTGTATATTATCTAAAGTTTAGACCAGTTTGCATTTTGTGACTCTGGAGACAAAAGCTGAACACAAACCCAGATTAACTGGAAAACAAGGTCTAGTACCCGGTTGGCTAGATCTTCAGTATTACTATTTTCGTTTTTCCAAACCACAAACCTAGTGAACTGCCATTAAAAGTGAGCTGTTCAATTACTCATCTCAACAGTTCTTGTGAGAGAATCAGGCGACTTCATTCTTTTTAAAAAGAATGACCTTTAGATCAGCCTGTTTCTAACAAAATCTGTGGCAGAGGATGAAGCAGAGAAGCTAAAAGGTAATGCTCAGTGGTCTGTTATTGTCTTCTGTTGCTTAGTCATTTCTTACAATTGCTGTATTTATTTGTAGCCCTGCATATAATGTGGCTTTGATTCACTCTTTGGCACAAAATCTGGCACGTAGCGGGCACTGCTGTGTGGCTAGATACCTTTATAATGGTATTTGGTGTCAAACAGCTGGGATTTTCAGGAGCTGTTCCCGAACCAGAAACACTATGCATGATTGATGTTGCCCTTTGTTTAAAATGCCAGCTAAAGTTGCTAAGTGACAACCGCGTTCTTACCTGGTTAGTGTTACAAAACCAAAAACTTGAAAGCAAGGAAGAGAACAGCATTCTAAAGTGTTTTCTTCACATGCTTAAAACAGAACCATTAATGTGATACAAAAAGAACTATTACCCTCACTGGACTAAACAGCTAGAAAAATGAAATTGCTTCATACTATTACATCCTTCTTTTTTAATTTGATTTAAAAAAAAAAGAAGAAGTTCCGTGTGCAGTCATAACATCCCTGTGAAGAAAGAGATGCTAAAGGACCGACATAGGGCAGGCGTTGGGGAACTTTGCCTCTCCGGGACCGCTCTGAAAATGAGACCAAGCTCTGAAAGCTGTGGGTGGGGGCGCTTATGGGATGTGCCCAGGAAGAGGAGGGTTCAGCTCATAGATTTGTGCCACGGATCTGCTTCCTTACCCTGGGCTCAGTCTTTCAGCGATTGGGGTGGGAACTGGATCCAGATGTCAGATCAAGAAACTGGGAAGGGGCCCAATAAAAAACTAGTCTCGGGCCATATTTGACCCCCCCAGGAAGTTCACCATCCCTGACGTAGGGTGCAACCATGGGTGCAGCCACACGAGCTGGCAGGAGGGCCCAGTGTTCGTGTGGCCCTGTGGTGTGCACGCGCAGCCTCCACACTGTGGGTCCAGCATGGGGAGCCGGGCATACGATCGTGGGGAAGCCAGGCAGGCTGGCTGCTGCGGGAGCTGCTACCATGGCCGAGGCAGGCTTCGGCGCCGGCCATGCGAGCGGGTGCTCAGATCTGCCCTATCTCCCTCCCCTGGCCCGACCAAAATCTGACCCCTGGCTGTGATGGGCAACAGCACCTGCCGCTCACAGCTCCACCATGCAACGGGGCAGAAGAAACCCAGTCACGCCAGCTGCCCCACCTTGGGCAGCCTTACCCCATGTAGGGTAAAGCTGCTCTGCGTCCTGAGAACTTTCCCAAGGATGCGTTGTACGGCATCCAGCTGTTCACTCCGCCCTGGGGTGGAGCCGCCCTGAGCTGCATTGGCAGGCGGGGGCAGCCTAGAAAGCTAAGAAAATTAAGTAATAAAATAAAATAAAATAAAATCTGGCGGGCGCCAGTCACACGATGCACGCATCATGTGGTCCATCTGCCCAGGGAGGGTAAGGCTACCTTCCCCTCCCTGTCTCATATAGCCTCGCCCCATGTGTCCGTTAGAGTCAATGACCAAACTCTCTAACTTCAATGAAATTAGAATTGTGCTCATAGAATACTGAACATGTGCTTCATCCTGCTAACCTGCAAGCGTGAGGATTTCCCTTTTAGTTGGAGATAATATTGGCCTTACTGCTGGAGAAACAATAACTTCCTGAAAAACAATAAACAGCTTCAGAAAATCTGTGTCCCCTTTTATCGTGTGAGAACACCCGTCCTTGTAAAGGTTACATTTGGGGACCTGGTCATGCGTGAGTGTCCTGGCATGCTAAAAGGCAATGAATGCATTCTGACGGGTGTTAATCCTTGCAACTAGAGAGCTGCAGCAGTGATTGCGAAGGTTCCCGGAATCCTGCCCCTCCCAGGTAACGTCGGAAAGCAGCCTAAGACTCTGTCCCCTAGAAAAAGATCCATATGTTCTTTCTAAGGTCGTTTTCAAATGGGCCGCTGTGTGTGTGTGTGGGTGCGTGGGTGTGCATTCTCACGGGAAACCCCCCCCCCACCTCCACCCATCTCCACGTACAGAGGATCCGACATCGGCGCCTGGTGCTCTGTGCATGAGCAGCGGGAGGATGGAGGTGGGCGGAGTGCGCGCGCACCCCCACCCACAAGCCACAGTGTTCGAATGGACGCCCCTCCCCCCCGTGGGCGAAGGTGATGGGCATCTCTGTCAAATGGGCCTAAGCTGCAGTCAACCACCATGCTCGCACCAATGAAGGCTACAATCATCTGAAATCACTGGAAAGAGTCCAGTTGTATGGGGCTCATGAATAGGCTGCCACTTACACGATTGGAACCCAAAACATGCAACCAAAAGACTCATTTATAAGCTTGCTTCATTAAAAGGAAAGCATTTCCTTCAAACACAGGCCATGAATGAGCGTTCTGGAATATTCAAACCCGTGGCACACTTAAAGGGGATGCAACAAGCCATTTTTGAGCAAGAGAGGAAGGCAGAAATGCCAGATTAAAGGTAGAATAAGGGTAAGTTTCAGTGGTCTGTAACTGAAATGTGACTTGATCAATGTTCTTCAATTTACAGAAACATTATTCCCCTCCCCCGCGCTTTTCATCCAGCGTAAATCTGCCCATTTTCAGACCAAACCAATTTTCCAAACAAAAGTACTCCAGTAAGGGGATGAAAGTTGGACTTTGTAATGGAACCTGGCTGCCACTCTAGCTCTCCTCCAGTAACCAGACTCACCTGCTCCTGGATAGTGGGGGGAGAGGGGGCACTTGTCTACTGCTGTGGGAGCAGCAATGGCTTTATTTAAATGCTGTGTAATGATGGGTTATATTTGCTTGTTCTCCTAAATCCCTGCTGTATGAATAGGTGCTTTGAAGAGATTGTTTAATCAAAGGTGAAAGAGATGTTGAATGCACCCTTTTTTCGGGAAGGGAATGATTACCTACGGGGACTTCTGCTGAAGGCCTCTATATCCGTTTTGCTCAGCCCAGCAGTACAGAAGTTCATAAGCTAGGAAGTTCTCTTCTCAAGAAAGATTTTCTATCGTTTTAAAAAAGATTATTATTATTATTATTTTTGCCATCCCTGAGCCTCTTTCTGGCAAATGCGATCTTGTTTGAAGAAGGATGTCATGGCGACGTTGACTGCGAGAGAGACTGCAAACTCACTTGAATAGTGGTCGTCTCTATAGCAGAAGGCAAGCAAAAAAGTTTCATATTCTTAAATGAAATCATTTAGTGTTTTTAGCCATATAACAGATGGCTTCGCTTTCTCCTTGCCTGCTGCTCTGGATGTTTCCACTGTAGGGGTTGCTGTAATAAACTGACATTGCTGCAGTAATTCATTTTTCCACCTCTTCTGACTGAACTAGAGGGAAGGAAAAAAATAATACATTATGCAGTAAACATTGTTTTTAAAACAAGCAACTTAAGTCAGGTGAATGCTTTGTGTGTCTGTCTGTCTGCTTATCTCAGCCGCATGATCCTCTGGCTATTAGTGCCGGTGCCAGGCAATCACACGAGCGCATGTCACATTCACTTCAGTGGGACTCACACTGACACTAAGGCTGCTTTTAAACGAGACAAATTTGCGCATGATTGGTGAAAAATGCTCATGTTTTAATGCTCGTTTAAACACCTAAACCGTTTTAAATGCGCATTTGCCATGATCGTGTAAAAGCCAAAACCGGTTTGAATGTGGTTTTAAAATAATGCACATTTTTTAAAAACTGGTTTTGTCATTCTCCGAACATCAAAGGGGCTCAAAAGCGGTTTTTTAAAAATGTGCATTATTTAAAAACCGCATTCAAACCAGTTTTGGCTTTTACACGATCATGGCAAATGCGCATTTAAAACGGTTTAGGTGTTTAAACGAGCATTAAAACATGCACATTTTTCACCAATCAGGGTAAAGTGGCCTAAGAGCTAACACCAGTGCAAACCTGCCAAAGGATTGCACCTTTAGGATCCCGGGATGCTCCAATTTCCATGATGAATGCATACAGTGTCGCCTCAGATTTGGACCAGATTCTGAGCCCGATGTGTACGGGTGGTCTTCCCCCGCAATGCAGGGCCACAATGTCATGGTGTCCTTTGGGGACAATATCACACTGTAACCCTGACCCTTTCTAATATGCTACTATGTCAGGAAAGGGGCAGGGTAAGGTGTCCCCCTACCCCTTTTTAATGTGACCCGGCACTGATCATGGCTGGGGGTGCTGCTGCATGGGAACTCGCTCCAACCTGACCCAAGTCCTGAGGGTGTGGACACCCTGAGCCCAATGGGACCGGTCAGGTCACAGGTAGAGCTGAAATGGGTATCCACAAAAACAGGTAGACCTGTCGATTAGGGTTAAAATTCAGTACTTGGGAATAGGATTACTTGGTTTTCACAGAGTATCCTGCTACTTGATTCGTTTTGCCAAGTACCAAGTAACCGAGGAATCCCCGTACTCGCTACTCAACGGCTCCTCGATTGAGGAAGGGGGGCGGGGGCAGCAAACTCATTGGAAAGTGGAGTGTGCTGGCACGCCACTGTGTGGAGTGCTCTGGGAGTGTAGAACAGCAGCTCCACTCTGCAGCAGTGTGTCAGCTCCCTCTGCTGCCCTTTCCCCCACCCCCTTCTCTAGCCCTTCCCAGGAGGCAGCAAACTCACTGGAAAAGCAGAGGGAGCTGGCGCACAACTGTGGAGTGCAGCCACTGTTCTAATGCTCTCTGGGAGCATGTTAGGAAATGTAGTCCAGCATGCTCCCGGAGAGCATTAGAATAGCAGCTGTGGCTGGCTTTCTGGGAGCATGCTGGACTACATTTCCCAGCATTCTCCCAGAAAGCATTAGAGAGCATGCTCCCAGAGGGCATTAGAACAGCAGCTACACTCCACAGCGGTGCACCAGTTCCCTCTGCTTTCCATTGAGTTTATTGCTTCCCATTCCCTGCCCACTGTTACCTTCTGCCTCCATTTTTGCCCCCTTTCCCGCTGTGCCAGAGTACCATATATATGCGGAGTTACAGAGAACATGGGCCTGTCCTCGGAAACTAAACAATACATGAGAATATAAACTGAACTCCTTATATATATATATATATTGGTACTCGATTCAGCCCTACCATTGACATTATGGTACCTGAATCATTTTGGGCAGATCAGGTACTTGACAACACCCGTTTAGTGCCCAACGAGTTTTCTGAAAAGCTCTTATCGAGTTAACATTATTCTGTTTAGTGTTATTTTACTGAATACCAATTTACTGTTTTTCTGTCCCTTTCCATGAATCTATTCATTGTTCCATGTCAGAAAGACACTAAAATGGCAGCAGAGTCAGTCAGAATGGGTCGGTAAAACAGAAATCTAGTAACCTGGTAATGGTAATACCCGGTATTTTGGGTAGTTGGATACGTGTCTCAGTATTCGGGTACCAGTTGGATACCTGAAAGGTTGCCCAAAATGTACAACAGAATACAAAATTTGCTACTCACTTCCACTCTGGGGCTCCAGCGTGCATGTCAATGTCTGTTTACATTGATACATACATAGCAGGCATTTCTAAAGCACCCATCACCATTGTATTTAACCTCTTTCTCTCTCTGAAGTCTTGGGAATCGGGATAATATGAATGTAACTGAGAACAACATTTGGTTCTCAGTGAGGCAGATATGGGCCTTATTCTCCTTCGATAGGATGCATAAGGACATAAGAAGTGCCATACCAGGTCGACCCAGCAGTCCATCTAGCCCAGCATCCTGTCTCTGACGGTGGCCAGCTCCAGCAGCTCAAGAGAAGTACATGTACAGGTCATGGAGGTGTGACCCATCACGTGCTGACTGCTCTTAACTACTGGTAGCCAGAGGTTTAAGCCTCAACTAGTAAGCATTTATGGCTCTATAAGAATTTATCCAATTTCATTTGCAAGCTAGTTATGCTGCTGGCTTTCACAGCCTCCTCTGGCAATGAGTTCCCCGACTATATTGTCCGCTATGTGAAAAAGTACTTCCTTTTGTTTGTTTTAAATCTGATGCCATTTAACTTCGGAGAGTGTCCCCTTGTTTTCTTAATGTGAGAAAGGGCAAAGAGTTCTCTATTTACTTTCTCCATGCAACTAATGATTTTATAAACTTTTCATATCCCCCCTTTATCACCTCTTCTCCAAGCGAAACAGTTGCAACCTGTTGAACCTCTCCTCATATGGAATTCAGTCCATCCCTTCTGTCATCCTTGTTGCTCTTCTCTGAACCTTTTCCAGTTCTATAATATCTTTCTTGGGATGGGGCGACCAGAACAACACACAGTATTAAAGGTGGGGTCATACCAAAGATGTGTACATTGGCATTATGATCAGGGACCCCTGTTCACCATGATTTCCCCATTGGCAGCAATGAGGAAAATGTAGTGAATATGGGTCTCTGATTATGATACATACTTTCCCTTTTATTTTCTATTCCTTTTGCAACAATGCCTAGCATTCAGTTTTCCTTTTTGACTGCTGCTGCGCACTGAGCTGATGAGGAACTATCCACAATGACTCCAAGATCTCTCTCCTGAGTGGTTACACCCAGATTTGAATCTAGTATCTTACATGTGTAGTGGGGATTAGTTTTCCCTATGTGCATCACCTTGCACTTACCAACACTGAATTTCATTTTCCATTTTATTGCCCATTCACCTAGTTATGGGAGATCCCTTTGTAGTTCCTCACAGTCTGCCTGTGTCTTAACTATCTTGAATAATTTGGTATCATCTGTGAATTTAACCACCTCACTCTTTACCCCCCTTTCCAGATCGTTAATGAATATGTTAAACAGTACTAGTCCCAGTACTGTCCCCTGAAGTACCCCACTGTTTACCTCTCTCCAACATGAAAAATTACCATTTATTCCTATCCTTTGTTTCCTATCTTTTAACCAGCTACCGATCCATGACAGGACTCTTCCTCTTACCCCACAACTACCTAGTTTGCTTAAGAGTCTCTCCTGAGGAACCTTGTCAAATGTTTTTCAAAATCCAAATATACTATAATAACTGAATCACTCCTATCCACATGCTTGTTGACATTCTCATAACATTCTAGTAGATTGGTAAGGCATGACTTCCCATTGGGAGGAAGTACTCGTGTTGTAACTTTCTACTCCATGAACCAGCCCAGAAATTTTAGGTGTCATTATGTCCTGTGGTGTCTGATGGATGGAGGAGATGTTGAAGGAATAGTGGTTTGGTAGCTGAAGATAGCCCATTTGGACCATTGACAGAATGAGATGCAGCTGATCAGATTCCTGTAATTCTCCATGGATCTGCAAACTTGAGAATTTTAGTGGAGAATCATGCTGGAAAGGAGTAAAATTGCTGTTTAGCACACTGATCATGCAGTGAAGTGGATGAGGCAACTACTTACATTTTTTTTCAGGCTTCAGTATGAGATAATTTACTTTTGAAGAAATGAAGCCTATCCAGTTCACTCACCAGAGCAGTTTATATGGGAGTGGAAAGGAAGTGTAAATTCTGATAGGATCTGATCTGGTACCAGATGAGGCAGAACTAGAAGTAACATGCATGTATGGCAGAAGCAAAAGGGAGTCCATTTGAAAGACTCAGACTCAACATCTTAAGGAGCAGAAGAGGAGCCCCAGCAAAAGGAATGAGAAGAGAAAACTTACAGATAGGAATGAGGAAAGGATTAAAGAAAAACTATACTGCACAAATTGATAAATTCTTAAGGACTCTATGGAGAACTCATTAAAAAAGAGGGGAAATGCTTAATAACCCTGTTCTGATTGTGGAAATATGAGATGTAAATGCTCTCTTGTTTCATGTCCTTATTTGTTTTTTGATACAATCTGGAAGTGCTGACTGATTCCTTCCTGTAGAGCCCCTATTCACTGCAACAAAAGGGAAGGGCTGGGACATGAGGTCTTTTGAATTGGAAAGTAAATTGTGAAAGCAAAAGGCACAGATTACCCCCACCTTATTGCTCTTACTATTCAAGGGGGGTCTGAGCTTCTGTTTCAGGCTGTCTGCCTTTATGTATGAGATAATTCTGACCTTTATGGTAAGTCAGAAGTGTTGAGCTTTGTCTCTGGGGAGGATAAATTAAATTTTGAATTAGGATCTGCTGATTAACTGCAAAATTACAATCCTACACCATCCTCGAGCCCAGCAGAACAGCTAGTGATGGCAGTGAGAACAAAGCAACAACAACAAGAAGAAAATTTATTTCTTAAAACTTTACTGATGTTTCCATTCATAAGACATGCCTATCAGTAAACCAGTACACATGCTTACGGCAATAGCATGCGGCACCAATGGTAATTTCGTGAGCAAAACAATACCCTCAGCCAACTCCTTTTCAAAAACCAGCCTTGGAAAAAGCCTCTGTAAACAACCTGTCTTTGCTTCCTGAAAGGTCAAGAAACCTGGATCTGTCAAACAAACAAGTAGGACGCAGAGAGCAAATTCTAGGGAGCAGGACCTCCACAGATTCGTATATCTCAGTAGTGCAAAGAACTCAGATTCTGGCCATAACTGGGAAGTTAAGAACTGGTAATAGATGATGAGTTGATAAGCAAGAGGCCACTTGCTTTACCCCTCTAGACCTGTGTGACAGACCCAATGGGTGTGTTTGGGGGAGAGAGGCAGGAAGAGGAGGGTAGGTAGGAAGCAAAGTTCAGATCCTTTCACCATTATGTAGCCAAGATAAGTTAGAGTGAGGCCCCCCCACCCCCCAATCAACCCTGATCAGACAAGCTCCCAAACCGTCCCTCACTCCCATTCTCCTTTGCTTAGTGGAGCTCTGTTCAGGAGATGACTGGGTCCAGGGACTTCATACTTGAAAGGACATGAACCCAAGTCACATGTTGTGTTCCCAACTTCCCCTGGGACTTCCGGAACTTGAGTAAATAAAACTGAAACCCAGGCATTTCTACTGTCTCCTCCAGACATGATTCCGTTCCTACAGAAGCTTCGAATCCAGTCTGAACATAGGAGTTCTTATCTGCAGAGTAGATTGAAAGCCTCTCAAAAGTGAGAAGCACTTGACTCTGTAACCTGACAGCCCAGATTCACTAGATGGTTCTGTCTGTGCATGGAACAGAAAGGAACTTTTTAGGTGCTAATGACAAACAACCCTTCTTATCTTCCAGCACAGCCAGATGTTAACTCTCATTTAACTCACAAGGAGATTTCCACTGCAACCATCTTAGCCTGGTATCTTTGTCACAGGCCACTGTAGACTGATGTGACCTGAGAGGATGATACAGTCCAAGATGGTGTTCAGGGACTTGTGTTTTGATACCTTCTCACAGCCATTGGAAACCTTTCTGTTTCAAGCGCCTCTGAAATGGACCTATAAACCAGCCCTTTGCTCCCAGAGGAGCGTCCTGACTCCCTGTGAAAGGGGAGGAATTGGTCCATCCCTGACCAGAGTATAGTCTTAATGTCTGCCCTCAAATCCCAAAAAAAGACCCAGTACGTGTCAGGTTATTCCTTCCACCCAATGTCTCCTTCAGTCATATTTTCCATTCATCCACAAATGCACATGGAGTAGTCAAAGGACCAAAACTGTGTTGGTCTTTTACCCCTCTTTTTTTGGTCCCTGCTCAGTGGGTGCTTTTAGACAAGCACCTCCCCACCCACCTCCCACCCATTATACATGTTACAGGGCACCCATATGGCAACATTGCAGCCCTGTAACATATATAGTGGGGGGTGGGGGGGAGATGATTGTCTAAAATCACCCAGTCTCTTTTTCTCCCCCCCCCCCTCCAATCTCCTCTTTACTCTTTTCCAGCAATGCCATTCTGTGGCAGGATACTCTGGGTAAGTGGACTAGATGTGGAGATATCTTTCACTCTTCCACTAGCCATCTGAGTCCTGGGCAGGAAGAGGTTAATTGAAGCCTAGAATGGATGGGCCAGGAACAGCCTGTCAGCTGGCTTAGTGGGGCTGCTGGGGTGAGGGCCAAGTCAGAGTAACAGTCCCATGAGACACCAGGAGGTGCGTGAAATGCCCCGGGCTAGAGATCCTAATAAGGGAGACACCATAGAAGGCTAAGGACCTGGGGAGCTCAGCACTAGTGAGGAGATGTTGAGCCTGGGGCCAAAGGCCTAAACCAAGAACTGTCCCTCTGGAAGGGGGAACAGTGGACATCATCAGGCAGAGACCTGAGGGATCACTTGCAAGAGTCTGTCAAGATACCCAGTTTGCAGCGACCTAATTCCCCAAGAACCAGAACATCAGAAGCATCAATGGCTGGGTGAATCATCCCCAAGGACAGGAAGGTCAACTGAGGACAGCCAGAGCACGGTCAGGAAGTGCCCAAATAGAGCAGTAAGGCTCCCAATCCAGAAGGGATTCTGGGGTGGGCTGGGCCATACTGTAACACTTTCTTTTTTCTTCTTCTTTTTTTTGTCTTCCTACTGCCTAAAATGTTTGCTCTTTGCAGTGCAGCCATAGTGAAGGCTGCCAGAATTAAATGTGCTAACATTCCCCCTGCCCAGCCCATAGGAAAACTACATCCAAAGGTTCCAATCTGCCTGTGTATACAAAAGCAGCCTCCTTGAAGCTAGTGGATGTGCACAGGTGCAGGCAAGAGCGGGGTTTGGTGTGAGTCCTACTGCAAAAGGAAATTGACAAGGGTCTTGCAATCTTAGTCTGTTTCCCTTTCCAGCAGCAATGAACTGGAGACAGGAGGAAACTAACAAATACCAGCCAGTTTCCCTCCAAGCACAGAGGCTCTTTACTCCCATAGCGAGGAAGGGAAATGGGCTAGGATTAGTCCATTTCCCGTTGGAGACACAGAGCAATGCCCTGGAGTATGAATTCACTTGCTGCTGGCTGGCTGTGGGCTGAACTGCAGTGTCATTGTAAGCTGGCACTAGGGTCAGACCAACACATAGAACAGGCTGCATCTGGCCAAGGGGTTGGGAGTTTTACATGCCTGTGCTTTTGCTATTCATTCTTAGCAAGAGACAGACTGTTTGGTAAGGACGTACTGGAATTTCATACGCTGGCATAACCCAGACCAGCAGCAACTGCCAGGGTTTTTGTTTGTGACAACTGCATTGTGTTTTTGTAGTTGTGTTAGCTTTATGGTTTGCTCTGTGGGTGGGTTGATTTATTATTTTTTTAAAAGGGGAGAAGTCCCAAGAGCTGTGACTGTGCGCCCTCTGTTAATAAAGCTGAAGGCACTTCATGATGCATTGATGCCAAACACCTGAGGGTCTCCACATTTTTGTGGGAAAGACCCAGAAAAATAGGTTTAAAAAAATAAATAAATCCAAAACGACTTCAATAAACCAAGGCCCTACTTGGACTCGGTGCACAAGGCAGGGCTCAAGGGCTCTCCAGGGTCCCAGATGCAGTAGATTCTTGTAAGGGTCCTGGAGAGACACCAAGAGCATCCTCCTCCCCTCCCAGAGCCCCAGCTGCAGCAGCAGGTGGGAATGGCCCTTCACAAGCAGCTCCACTTGGGAACAGGCTGAGAATGAGATTTGCCTGAGTGAGCGTTGATCTTCCTGTCCCCACTGCAGCATCAGCAACTGCTGCCTCCCCAAGCTCCGCTCCTGCCTTTGCAATCCACCCAGACAGTTCTCACCAGTGGGTTGTAACTCCCTCTTTGAGAACCACTGCCGTACACTAAGCTGTAAATCTGTGACCACCTGAATATTTATGGTTCTCCTGATACCGCACCTCAGGGTCACTCTGACCATTAAAGTCACATCCAGCTTCTGAAGTGCAGGATCTTACCACTTCAGCTAAGGAGAACCTCTGTTAGAAGCATAAGACTTATAACACATAGCTGAAGATCCTGCCTGATATAAGGCCTTTAGGGATGGGCGAACAGATCGCAGTTCGGGTTCGGCCATTCGGTTTGGCTGCGTTCGGTTCGTCCATTCGGTTCGGCTGCGTTCGGTTCGGCAGTTCGGTTCGGCAGTTCAGCTAGTTCGCCGAGTTTGGGTTCGGCTGTTCGGTTCAGTCATCCGAAAAGGCCATTCGGTTCGGCCGTTTGGCTGTTTGGTTCGGCCGTTCGGGCAATGTTGTTATGGTTTTTTTTTTTATATGTTTTTTTGGTTTTTTATTGGGTTTTATATCGTTTTATTTTGTGTTTTATTTGTTTTTTTGGTTTTTATATGGGTTTTTTATTTATTTTTTTTATCTAATATTATATCTATCTATCTACACTAAATCTAACTGCTATTAACTATTCTAAATGCTATGAACTAAATGGATTATCTAATAAGTACACAG
>QEPC01001524.1:6540784-6558479 GCA_003113815.1 Sphenodon punctatus
CCTGCTGTTCAGGAACAGTGACTAGCTCAGAAGGTGTTGGGAAGGGGGGAGGCAGATAATTAGTTTCGTTTCTTGCAAGCCTCTCCACCCCTAGTGCCTGGAAGTCTGCTCCTCAGTGACTGACACCTCCCTGTCATGTTTGACCTTCCAGTGAACCTTTTTTTGCCGCCCGAACTCACCCGAACATGATCTGAACTGAACAAACTGTTAGGCCATTCCGCTGTTCGGTTTGTTCAGGTTCGAGTTCGGTCATCCAAACAGGCCGAGTTCGGGCCGAACTCTGAACTGCCGAACCGCGTTCGCCCATCCCTAAATAAAAACACGCTATCCAGATCACGCTACCCATCAGCATAATGGGTGAGAAGGGGCTTGACTGTCTTCCTCTCCCTGATTGTGTAATTGAAGTCTGGTATTGTCTGCTTTTTCCCCCTTCAGATACAGCCTTCATAAGGGGATCAAGCTGCCTGGAGGTGGCGGTCATTGGGTGGCAGCTGAAGGGCACCAACTGTTCTTGGGCCGTTTGTGAGCCATGTGACCATGGCCACAAAGATCTGCTGTCCCGAAAGAGTGGCCATCTTATTGCTGCTGCTTTCAGCCCTCCCTTGTAATTTTATGAAGATATCTTTGCATTTTATGTGGATAAGTCATGGGTAGTATGAGAGTTGGAGGAATGGGGATGTGGGCTAGTTTGGGCAGATTCCTTTGGGTGAGAGACAGGGAAATGGGAGGGGGTATGGGTATGGGGGTTGAGTCGGAGGGGGTATGGGGGGGAGGGAGGGAGGAAGGGAGAGGAGGGGTGGGAGTGCCCTGGTCCCCCTGTGAGAGTGGGGTGCGGGTATGGGGGGAGGTTCAAGGTTGGGAGGCTGGAGGATTGTGCCATGACCCCCTTGTGAAAGGGGGTGGTATAGGCATTGGGGTTATGGGAGGTTTTGTGGGGTTGGGAGCGCCCTGGTCCCCCTGCGAGGGGGGTATAGGCAGGACTGAGAGTTGTGCCACGATCCCTTTGTGAGAGAAGGGGGTGCAGGAATGAGGGAGCCGGGATATGGGTTGGGTAGGGAGGGTGTGCTTTGGCTCCCCTGTGAGACGGGGGTACGCGCATGGGGGTAAAGCAGGGGAGTTTCCTTGCCTGCCGCTTATGCCACTCTGCCTCTGGGATGCTGGGCTCGGGAGATCCGCTCCGGCCACCTGCCCCCTTGAGCCGTTTGGGCTGTTTTGCGGGGCATGGGTGGAGAATCAGGTGCCAGAGGTGGGACCCTGTTTGAAAAGTGAGGAGAAGAAGAGGGAAATTTCCCCTATGCCTACAGTGAGTGCTATGGGTGATCTAAATCCACATTGACCATGCAGGATCTTGTATAGCTGCTTTGTGTCTAGGTGTTAACAAATGGGATGGCAGCCTGCTCAGTGCTTAGACCTGCTGTGGCCTGTTTTGGATGGCGGCCATTGTCACATTAGATTTTGCATTGCCAGATGTTGTCCGGGACTGCTTCCGGGTGTGTTAGCAGTGAACCAGGGCTGTGAGCCCGGAGACCTCTGGAGTCAGAGTCCGGGTTACCATCCACCCGATCGGGCCAGAACAAGGTACAGCAGGCTGTAACATTTATTTATTATTGATTACATACATTTAATATCCCGCGCCCTCCAGCACAAAGGCAGTTCAGGGCGGCATACAACATAAAATACATTATCAAAAACAATAATATATAAAACATATATAATTTAAATCACTATAAATATATTTTAAAATACAGCTAAAAGGAGCTATAACCCATCCCCAACCCAACCCTCCCACCCACTACCCATCTCTACCCTCAAAGGCCTGGTGGAACAGCCAGGTCTTACATTGTTGTCAGAAGAAAGGGAGAGCCGGGGCCAGATGAATCGTCACTGGGAGGGAGTTCCACAGCTGCGGACCAGTCACTGAGAACACCCTCCCCATGGTTGCCACCCGAGAAACTTGGGGAACCTTGAGGAAGGCACCCCTGGCTGACCACAGGGGCCGATCCAGAATCTGGGGGGTGAGGTGGTCCCATAAGTAGGTGGGGCTCAGACCATGTAGGGCTTTATAAGTCAACACGAATACCTTGAACCAGGCCTAGAAGACTATAGGCAGCCAGTGCAACAAAGGGAGCACGGGTGTTATATGCTCATGACCACCCATCCCCACTCAGGAGAAAGGCTGCCATGTTCTGCCCCAGCTGCAGTCTGCGGACCATCACCAAGGGTAGCCACATAAAGCACGTTACAGTAGTCTAATCTTGAAGTAATAAAGGCATAGATGAGAGTGGCCAGGTCGGAGTCTGAGACATACGGCTGAAACTGTCGGACCAAAATTGGCCACACAAGCTCCGGTATCCAGGTGGAGCTGCATATCAAGGAGTACCCCCAGACTATGAACCTGGGGGACCAAGGAGGGGCAAACCCCATCAATGATGGGGGGCCACCAACCCCATAGCCCCTCCCACCAACATCACCTCTGTCTTGTCGGGATTCAGCTTCAGACAGCTCATCTCACAGCCACCAAACACCGAGAAGGCACTGAGACTGCCAGGCCTGGGTCAGCTGAAAAAGAAAGGTAGAGTTGGGTGTCATCAGCATATTGATAATACCGAACTTCAAACCTTCTCACGACCTCACCCAGCAGCTGCATGTACACACTGAACAAGAGAGGAGACAGAATAGAACCCTCTGGTACTCCACACGTGAGGTCCTGGGGGGGAAGATGAAAAATCCCTGAGCACCACACGCTGAGTCCTCCCGGCCAGGAAGGAATGGAGCCATTCGAAAACAGTCCTGCCCACCCCGCAAGCGAGTCACCAGTATCTCATGGTCAACCCTGTTGAATGCCATTGACAGATCTAACAGGATCAGAAGGGTCAACTGGCGCCAATCCAACTCTCAGTGGAGGACATTGACCAAAGCCACAAGTGCAGTCTTGGTGTCATAACCCGGATGAAAGCCAGACTGCGAGGGATCCAGAAAACGGATGTGATCCAAATGCCCCTGAAGTTGCCGGGCCATTACTCGTTCAATAACCTTCCCTAAAAAGGGAAGGTTAGAGCCTGGCTGATTTGTTATGGCCCGCTGTGGCCCAGGCTGGATTGGGGCCATCATTAGCCACTATGACTGCCTGCCATGCTGGGGGAATGGAGCGCTGGGTTCAGCATGCGGGCGGGCGACCGCACATTAATGCATCTCCTTGCCCTCCCCAGTGGCCCGGCCGCATGAACATTTGTCCCATGGCTGGACCTGATCCTGACCATGTCCACCGCAGCTTTCCCTCCCTCCCTCCCTCCTGAGCCAGGCCAGTCTGCCTCAGCGGTGCTAGATCTTATTAGAGTCAGGAGTTTGAATTTTGTACAGAAGTGAAGGGAACAGTGGAATGCATGGCGCCAAATCAATGTGCCCACACTGGGTGTGTTGCTGAAGTGACTGGATCTGCCGGAGCAGAGCAGGATCGTTTCCACCTGTGACTGCCTCCACGACCCCTGTGGCTTCTGCTAGTTTGGTAGATGTTTGTGGATGGGAGTCTAAACTTTGGATGGTTTACTTTATATTTTTAATGTTGTTTAAGAGTAGGATGGTCATACCTCCCCTTTAAAGAGGACACATATGAAAATACATCATGCAGGGCTGCACTGGAATCAATGCACCCCTGCAACATGCGTGTTTCATAAACGTCCTCTTTTAAAGGGGAGGTACACCCCCGCCCCGTTTATGAGGGGTATGAATTGGGAGGATGGTTGGGGGAACGGGAGAAGGGTTGGAGTGTGGGCTATGGAACTGGGGATGTTGGGTGGGGCTAGGGCTTGGGGAAAGGCGGATGGGAATGCCATGTGTTCTCTCAATTAGAGGAGGGGACTGGCATGGTCTGGGGAGGATATGGGAGTGGGTAATTATTTCATTTTATTAGGGGGCGTGGCTTTTTAATGATGGTATTGATGAGGTTTTCAAAAATTATTGCACTGTGTTTTTCTCTTGTAAGCTGCTCTGAGCCGCAAGGGGATAAGGCAGGGGATAAATACAAAATGAAATGGAAATGGGGAAAAAAGAAAAGAAGCCTCGTGCTGCTGCCAGTTGGATGAGCAGCAACTTATATGTGGTGCGGTGCTGACATTCACCCCTAGGTAGAGTTGAGCTACTAGCGCAGTCCGCCATGGAAAGACTGTGGAAACAGATCACAGCAGATCCTGTAAGCAACTCTCCTGCTAATAAAGGATGCCAATAAAAAGCATGCCAATAAAAGGATGTAATCCTTGCACAAGTGTGTCCTTAACGTATGCCTTTCTTTGAAGTTGTTTTGTCTCTTAACAGAAAGGGATCACAGGGTACGGAGCCCAAACCAGAAAATCCGTATCCAGCCATCCTGGACTCAGAATCTTTGGTGAATGTCTCTGAATGAAAGGACAGAACAATGGTCTCTGCTGAGGGTGGCAAAGGAGTTCCCTGGCACTACCCTCTCTGTGTGTTGAGGATGGCATGGCGAAAGGCAGGAGAGGGGGCCGGAGTGGCCCCATGGTAAAATAAATAGATGAGAGAGAGAGTCAAGTAGGAAAATATGATGAGTGAATGACCCTGGGGATTGACATACAAGAATCTCCTTCGGTGAGAGTTAAGGGAAAGCCTCTGTAAGTACTCTAGCCTCAGCCAAAAAGCTAGCCGAACATTGGCAGTCATCTGCAAGGCGCAGTGAGCAGTTCCAAATGCATGCAAGCGGATTAGGCGTGCGTGACCCCTGGGAGCCTTGGCTTGGAAGGGGATGCACCCAATCAGGAGAGCAGGGGGAGGTGGGGGTGGGGTGGGACAAACACACACCAAAAAACAGTGCAAATAATTCAATACTCCTCACCCGCTGCACTGGAGATGTTCCCTTTTGTTCTTGATCGAACGGAGGCAGAAATTAGGCCACAGCATCACTGGAGCAGACGGGCACGCTCTGTCTGTGCAGCAGCAGCAGCATGTGCTCCCTTTCAGAAGGTTGCTTAGCAACGGAACGCTGCCCGCCTGAGTAACTGCAGGAGCCCATTGAAACTGACAGTGGGGCAAAGAAAGGAAGGGCGGGAGAGAGTGAGCTCACCAATTTAAAAATTGCTGGCAGTTGAGCTGGGACTTGGAAAGAAAGAGAAAAAAGCCAATGCAGAATGGCAAAAAAATAAAAATAAACAAATAGCTACGGGCCGAGAAATCTCTGCAAGCTCCCACTGGGTGGACGGGGATGATGAATCCACTGGCTTTAGGGTGAGTGGGATGAGGACAGCATTTAGTAAATACGGACACCATGTCCCCAGGGTGCACGCAACAAAATGACTAGACACACCCAACTCGGCGACGTCATTCCAAAGGCCTTCGCAAGACAAAGGCCCTTTTTACACAAGACGCACCCACGCAGACCCAGTGCATGGGCATGAGGGGGTGCCGCCAGTGTGAATTTCACGGCAGGCAGGCAGGTGGGGGTGTGGGTGCTCTGGTGAAACATGCATGACCACCCACCTCCACCCATCACCAACGCATGGAGCAACTGGTGAAAATGCCAGTTGTTCTGTGCATGGGGATGCATGGGAGATAGGGGTGCGCCCATGTACCTCTGCCCCCCTGCACCTCCGCAGTGGCACACGCACCAACCGCCCCCGCAGTCGCAGCCCATTTAAAAAGGGCTGAAGAGTGGCACCTCTCTATACCGTTCCCTTTCCGAAAAGCTGTCACAAGATGGGGACAGGTTTTTGTTACTCCCACTTTGCTCTCTGAGTGTAAGCCTGAGTGTAATTGGTATTGTGAGACTTGGCTTTATGGGTGGGTATTTCATCTGACACAGAGCCAGATGAAGGAAAGTGCCAGGAAGTCACAACCCTCTTCTCCCCGGTGATGGCTGAAATATTTTCTGCAAAAATAATTCCTGGTGGAAAATGCTGTTTCCGATAAATGGAATTTCATACGAAAAACCTTTGCTATCAATGAAGCATGACGCTGCAAACATTTCTGTATGTAAGGACCCATGAGATTAGCAGTTTACCAAAGAGCATCTTGGGATCAAAAGCTTCCCAAAATGGAGAAATCCCCAAAGTATTTTTTTTCCCCCATGGAAAGTTATTAAATTTTGATTTTCAGTGTCAATTTGGGGTTGTTTTTAAAAGAAATTTGAAATCCCCTTCTGTGGCCAGCCTTAACTCGCTCCAGGCATGCTTAATGAATCAATAGTACAAGAGCAGTGGCATTAGTTCACACAGGAGGAACTTGGGAGAGGAGCTGTAGTGAAATATAAAAAGCTATGGTAGAGACCTGCTTATCCAGATCTTGTTCGTCTAGACCCTTCACTCACCCAGAAAGTTGCTGGTCCCCTGGATGAGTGAAGTGGCTGGATGAGATGAGGAAGGTTAAAAGGGTGGGGAAGGAGTGGAAAGCGGAGCAGGAGATTTGACAACACATTTCCTAATGTGCCCTCTCCGTCTCTCCTTGACCCCTTGCAGTCACCTCAGCCCCAGCTCATCGCTTCAGAAACACTGAGCCCAGAGTGGATGGGGGAAAGAGTCGGGGACCAGCACTGCAGCTGAGTATCTGGCCCTGCTACCTCCCTTGCCCCTGGGCTGAGGTGTCTTTGCGGGATAGGAGAGGGACAGTGGAAAAGAAGACTGTCTCTTGCCTCCAGCTTCTGGAGCATTTTTCAGATCCCCCAAAGTATTTAGATGAGTGGGTCTCTGCTGTAAAATATTTGTTATCTTCTCTGTAAGATTATTCAAATCAAAATGTGCAACATATTTGAGGGTCAGTATCATGCTTTTTGTTGTTTCTTTCTCCCCTTTGGAGAACGGCTGGGCAATGGGCATAATGGAGCTAACCAAAGAATAGGACCATCAGAGCTGTACTCCAGGAATGGGGAACTTCAGGCCTAGGGGCTAAATGCAGCCCATGGCTACTTTTTTATTCAGACCTTTTCCGTTTCCTGAATCTAGCGCCTGGATCCAGTTCCTACCCCAAGCATGGAAAAACAGAGCACTGAAAAGCTAAGCACAAGGACAGGGGATAGATCCAGGGAGGAGACATATCTGTGATCTGGAGTCTTCCAGAGTGCACCTCTTAAAACATCCTGACCCCAGCTTCTATGTGGCTCTTGGAGCTTGTACTAATTTTCAAAGTGGAAACGTTTTCCCACCTCTACCATAGGGGAACTGAGAGAAGCAAATCCATTTGGATCAAATGTCCCACATGATCTGTAGCGAATCGTAATTGAATTCAAAATCAGATTTCAACTTTCTGTGTAATTTGTAGGCACTATGCTACTGTTATCATCGGGCATATCATTCTAATTCTTTCCAGTTCAGTGTTTGGTAAAGAAAACGTTTTTCATCCCAGTGCTCAGGAAATGAGCCATGCTGATAGTCCATGAGTATTTTCAGACGTTACGAGATCACGCTCAACCACGGTGAATCCCCACATGGTGATTGTGATCCCGTAACGTCTGTTGGGGGGAATGGAAGCTCCCCCCAGATGCTCACCCCTGTGAATCATGGGGGGGGGGGGATCACATTTAACACGCAAACGGAGGTCCTGGCCGGACCATCTCCGCTTGCATGTTGAATGTGATTCCCCCCCCCCGTGATCAAGGGGACCGTAACGTCTGTCCCCCTACCACGGCCCAGAATCAGCGGCAGGTTTCTGGGCCGTGGTCAATGTGGGCGGGCACTGTGGCCGCATTGGCCGCAGCGCCTGCCGTCTCCCAAGAGGGCGGGTGGCCTAGGGAGCATGGGGGGGCAGGGCCATGCGACCGCACGTTGAGCCGCGCAGCCCCGCTCCCTCCCCGATTCCCTGCCGAGATCAGCCGGCACGTCTGTTGGATGTGCCGGTTTGATCCCGGCGGGGGATCAATGGGTGATTCCGTGACAGGGCCAATATAGGCCCCGTCACGTCTGAAAATACCCCATGAGAGGAGAAATACATCTGAAGGTCGATGTTGTGTTTGACTCTCTCCAGCACCAAAGAGAGTATTCCAAAACCAATAGAAAATCAGTCCACAGAATATCAAAAATAGGATCACATCTTCCAGAAATTCCCGACATACGGGTGCCTCAGCCATTCTGATCTGAAAGGAAACATGTTTTACCTCCCCAATGTGGGCTTGACCTTTGCATTTTTCTTATCAGGTTGGCCATGCCCTACAACACAAAAAAACAATGTTGGAATAACATTAAGGTTAGGACATACATTCACAAAGGAAGGAAATTCTGAATTATTGCTTTCACCCAAGCCTTCGCTCAATGGGGCTAAGTGTTATCAAAGGATCAGGAGCACAGTAAGACCCTATAGTTTGTAACCAGGATACCGTCATCCTGTTGCATGTCTGGTGCTGTAATTAATTGGATTTACATCTGAAGTGTTGTGTGATGTGATGGGATGATGTTATTCAATGGTGCCTTGATAATATCAAGTGTAGCAGGGATGAACTAAAGTTGTCGAGGTAGCTTTAGCATAGACGTTCTGTGGTTTTGTTTCTCTTCGGCAACCAGAGCATAGTTTTCAGGCCCAAGAGTAGTAGTTCTGAATCCTCCTCCTTGTGTGACCCCGTTTTGAGACTCCTGTGGCCCAAGACATAACGATTATGGAATGTATAACAGATAGCAACAGAAATCTCAGATGATCCCTGTCAGGACCTGGCACCCCTGGGCCTTGGGTCTAGAACTCAGGTCCTTTGGGCAGGGGCCATGCTGGAGGCTGTAGCTTGACTCTAATTGAATTTCACGGATTCCAGTATCGCCAGTATGCTGATGACATGCAACTCTATCTATCTCTCCACTCCTGTGCTCTCCTCCTCCATCCAGTCTCATATCACTGACTGTCTCTGACATCTCTGCTTGGATGTCTCTCCGACAACTCAAACTTAATATGGCTAAGACTGAACTCCTCATCTTCCCCCACAAACATTCTCCTCCTACTTCCCTCTCAGTTTCCATTGAGGGTATTGCCAACCAGCCTGTCCCTCAAGTGTGTAGGCTGGGATTCACCTTTGACTCGTCCCTCTCCTTTATGCCTCAGATCCATGCCAAATCCCGTTGCTTCACTCTGTATAATATTGCTAACATCTGGACCTGCCTTATTGTTGTCACTGCAGAAACGCTAGCCCATGCTCTAGTCAACTCTCGGTTTGATTACTGCAACTTCCTCCTTACTTGTCTCCCCTGCTCTGATCTCACCCCCTCTCATCTCCATACAATGCTCAGCTGTCATAGTGAAGTCATCCTCCTTGCCCCTCGCTTTGACCACATTCAGCCCCTCCTCTCCACCCTACGTTGGCTCCCTCTATGGGAACATATTCAGCACAAGTCCGGGTCTTCACCTTCAAGGCTCTTCATGGCCTTGCTTTAATATATTAAATGAAAATATCTCTCTGCTCTTGTATCCTGCCACACTCCTGTCCAAGAGCTTTGCTCCGCCTCTGCCCCCACCCTCACCTGCTTGTGTCCCCTTAAACATCTTTGCCCCTTCTCTCTTTCTACCCCTCATGCCTGGAACTCCCTCCCTGGATACATTTGTTCTGCTAACTCCCTCCCAACTTTCAAACTCCTCCTGAAAACCTACCTCTTCTGTCAGGCGTTCCCTAGCTTGTCATGAGTGAAACTGCATCTTCTTCCCCGCTCACTCAGAATCTCTCCCCCATAATTAAGTTAAGCACATGCACCTGCAACTTCTTATACTCATGAATGTATCCTTGTCTCTCCTGATGTTCATCTCTCCCTTGTCTCCCCCTCCCTTCTTTCTCTCAGAATAAATTAATAATATAGATCTGGAGCAGCATTGACCAGCTTCCCCTCAGCCTTGCCTGGGATCCTAAACAATGAAAAACTGGGATCCTTATTGGCCAGCAGGATCCAACCTCCCAACTGGCTAATTGATCCTATATTTGCTTCTTGAGACAGGGTGTCAGCTTTCGTTCTTGAGCATCAAGACAGTTAGCTTCTCAACACCTAGGCCTGCCTTGCCCCTCCCTACCCTGATTTGTCCATAGTAGGCTACTTGCCTAATTCTTCTCCCTGCACCTGAGTCCTTGCTTCTCCTGTCCTCACTCCTGCTTCTGTCTATTATTATTATTATTATTATTATTATTAAACATTTATAAAGCGCCAGTAACAACCTGGCGCTGTACAGAACATACAATCAGCTGCGGTCCCTACCTGTGGCTTACAATCTAAAAGACAAGGAGGGGGAGACAAGGAGAGGGGACAGCGGGAGAGACATGGGAGAAGACAAACAAACATTCAGGCGGATGCGAAGTCTCAGGTGCGTGTACTTGGCTTGGTTACAAGGTGGTCGGTAGCAGCAGTCAGCAGAGGAGGGCTGACAGTAAGAGCAAGGGGAAAGACTAGAGGGCATTGGGAAAGGCAGCATGGAAAAGGTGGGTCTTGAGGAGGGATTTGAAGGAGCGGAGGGAGGAGGCGAGGCGGACGTCGGCAGGGAGGGAGTTCCAGGCATGCGGGGCAGCGAGGGAGAAGGGACGAAGGCGGTTGGGCGAGCAGGAGAAGCGAGGGAGAGCGAGGGAGGGGACAGCGGAAGAGCGGAGAGCGCGCGCAGGAGCGCGTAGGGCGATTAGGTCCGAGAGGTAAGGGGGAGCTTGGTCATGGAGCGATTTGAACGTGAAAACCAGGAGTTTGAACAGGATACGTTCAGGAAGGGGGAGCCAGTGAAGGGAGAGGAGGAGAGGCGTCACATGGTCGAAGCGACGGGCAGAGTGAATGACCTTGGCGGCAGAGTTTTGGATCGCCACAAGGGGGGACAGGTGGGAGCGAGGGAGGCCAGCAAGGAGGAGGTTGCAGTAGTCGAGGCGAGAGATAACCATGGCATGAACAAGGATTTTGGCCGAGGAGACAGATAGAAAGGGGCGAATGCGGGCAATGTTGAGGAGAGCGAATCGGCAGGATTTGGCCACAGAGTCAATGTAAGGTTTAAAGGAGAGGTGCGTGTCAAAAATGAAGCCCAAGCTGCGGGCACGGAGAACAGGACGGATGGTGACCCCATCAATGCAGACGGTCAGGTCAGAGGGAGAGGAGGGGGAGGGAGGAAAAATGAGGAGTTCAGTCTTGGCCATGTTCAGTTTGAGTTGGCGTCGGGACATCCAGGCGGAGATATCAGAGAGGCAGTCGACGAGGCGTGAGCGGACAGAGGAGGAGAGAGAGGGGGTAGAGAGATAGAGTTGGGTGTCATCAGCATAGAGATGGTATTGGAACCCGTGGGAGGCAATAATTTCACCAAGGGACCGGGTGTAGATAGAGAAGAGGAGAGGGCCAAGGACAGAACCTTGGGGAACCCCAACCGAGAGGGGAAGGGAGGGGGAGGTCGACTCGGGGAGGGAGACATTAAAGGAGCGGTCAGAGAGGTAGGAGGAGAACCAGTCAAAGACAGAGCCACGGAAGCCCAAAGAGTAAAGCGAGTCCAAGAGGAGCGAGTGGTCGACAGTGTCAAAGGCAGCAGAGAGGTCAAGGAGGACAAGAACGGAGTAGTGGCGCTTCGATTTAGCGACAAGTAGATCATTGGTGATCTTGGCCAGGGCAGTTTCAGTAGAGTGGAGGGGGCGGAAGCCGGACTGGAGAGGGTCGAGGGAGGAGTTGGCAGAGAGGAGGTTCAGGCAGCGGGAGTAGACGACACGTTCCAGGAGCTTCGAAGCAAAGGGAAGGAGGGAGACCGGCCGGTAACTAGAGGGATCGAAAGGGTCCAGGGTAGGCTTTTTGAGGATGGGGGAGACAGTGGCATGTTTGAAGGCAGAGGGGAAGGAGCCTGTGGAAAGGGAGAGATTGACAACATGCAGAAGGGGGGGAGCGACAGTGGGAGCAATAGAGGTCAGGAGGCGGGAGGGGATCGGGTCAAGGGGGCAGGTGGAGGGGTTGGATGAAGAGAGAAGAGCAGAGATTTCCTGGAGAGAGGCAGGAGGGAAGGATGCGAGGAGGGAGGGGGGCGGGGGAGGGGGCGGGAGGGGAGCGGGGGGCGGAGGAGGGCGGGAGGCAATATCCCGACGGATCTTGTCAATCTTGGAGGTGAAGAACGACGCAAGATCCCGAGCAGCAAGGGAAGAGGGCGGGGGAGGGCAGGGGGGTTTGAGAAGGGAGTCGAAAGTAGAGAAAAGGCGGCGAGGGTCGCGGGAGAAAGATTCGATCCTAGAGGCATAATAGCGCTGCCTAGCTAGGGAGATAGCCGAGGAGAGGGAGGAGAGGGAGAATTTGTAATGGAGGAAGTCAGGGAGGGAGCGGGATTTGCGCCAGAGGCGTTCGGCAGCCCGGGCGCAGGAGCGGAGGTAGCGGATGGCAGGGGTAAGCCAGGGGCGGGGGTCGAGGGGGCGGACGGGGCGAGCAGAGGGGGGGGCAAGAGAGTCAAGGGTCGAGGAGAGAGAAGCGTTGAGAGCAGAGACAGCAGAGTCAGGGGAGGAGGAGGCGAAAACGGGGGGGAGAAGGGGGGAAAGATGTGCGGCAAACTCCGAGGGAGTAAGGGCCTGCATATTGCGGAAGGGGCGCATAGAGGGGGAGGCGGAGTGGGGTCGGTGGGAAAGGCTGAAGGAGCCGAGGAAGTGATCAGAACTAGGGAAGGGGTCAAAGGAGAGGTCAGTTAGAGAACAGTTTCGAGTCTTCCTTCCTAGACTGACCACCTGGCTACTGACTCACCATTTGGACTGTGACCCAGCCTTTATCATGCCCCTGACATGATTACCCTGGATGCTGACCCTCGTCTGGACTCTGACACTTGCCTTTCTCCAGCACCTCCTTTAGGCTGGGATCCTGACAACCTCATCCACAAATGGTACAACCCCACTTGGGAACCTCTGACCTATGGGATCTTTCACTCATCCCACTTTAAAATGGCCAAACCTCTGGAAAGCACAGCATGGTTTTACCATGGATTTATATGTTACATGTGAACACTTTTGCCACATGATAACTCCATGGAACCTTTCCCACAGATCACTATAGATTCACCATGGGGCAGTCATGGTCACATGTCCCAAGTAAACCCAGAGGGTGAATTACAATGTGGTGCTGTCCATGTCATCAGCCCTCGTAAATTGTAATGTGCAAACGGTTACGTTAGTTACCGAAATCCTATATTTTGGGCACTCTTGTGGTAACTTATAGGGATGGGTGAACACGGTTCGGAAGTTCGGAGTTCGGACCGAACTCAACCAGTTCGGTCGACCGAACCAAACTTCCGAACCGAACTCGATTTTCGAACCGAACCGAATTTCCGAACTCTGTTCTGTTCACCCATTCCTATAAGATAATATTCCATTTAGTTCAATGGGGTTTGAATTTCCGAACTATTTTGAGAAGTTCGGGGTTCTGACCAAATTCGAATAGTTCGGTCGACCGAACCGAACTCAACTTTCGAACCGAACCGAACCACATTTCCGAACTCGGTTCTGTTCGCCCATCCCTAGTAACTTATTACAAGCTCCCTCCTGTTTGATTTCAGGACCCATGTGCCAATGTGAGCATTCAAGTCCCCAAGTTTGATAACTGGGCTCTGTCCCTGTGACATAGCCGTTCAGTTTCTGCAGGACCATATTAACCCAGTTTAATTTTGTTAAGACATGGCAGAATGGTCTGGACAGATGTAGATTTCCAGACAGTTTTATTTCATCTGGGCATTGTAGCACAACCTGCACTGACTTTCAGAGACATTTACATCTTTCATTTTGGCTTCCATAGATTTCCACTTATATATTATTTTGTTCTGACACCCTAATGCCCTCTTGATGGACTCCCCTAGATGCTGTTTGCTCCCTTTCATTTTGGCATAATAGTCTCTCTCTCTTTTCCATTATGATAACCAACAGGGGTGGATATAAGGCTTGTGGTGTCCCTTACCCATCAGCCAAGCTCTCGTCCTGCCTGTGTTACATTATTAGAAAGTCTCCCTTTGTTTGCAGCTTTCTAAAACTCTCTAATGTTTAGTTGTTGTAACACATGAAACACTTTTCTGGTTCGGACTGTAGAGAGTACATAGGATTTTGCAGTGGTGATAACCAAACCACTATCACCTGCCAGTAATTATGTTATGAATGACAAGATAGAGATAGAGAAGTAACATTTATAGACAGTTTTGCTTCCATCTAAAAACAAAAACAGTGAAGGAACAACAGCCCAAAGCGAGGGAAACAGCTCTTTTTTTATCCTCTAAATCCTGCCCCTCCCCACAAGAATGGCAGCGTAACCCATTCATTTAACTTCCAGGAAATTCAAATGCCATCAAGGAATGGGGTGGCACGAGGGACATTTTCCTCCTTAGTTTTGGCCCCTTTTGGCCACCATGGTGGCAGCTATGCTGTTGCCATCGGAGGTTGCAGGAAGTCAGTGTTGAAGAGGGGGCTTTCCTCTCTACTTCAGACTTAGGGAGTGGAGTGTCATCCGTTCCCTCCCCACCCTCAGTTTTACATCCATTTAGAGAAATGTCAAGTGAAGTGTGTGAATCCCAAAGATGAAAAACATGGAAAGGGGCAAGGGGAAGTTTCTGTTACACATGGACTGTGCCTTTCTCATTGAGGACATGCCTGTTGTAATGCTCGAAGGGAGCATGGGGGGTCATCAAGTCCAACTCCCTGCTTGGTACGGGATTTGCTGTACTTAGGCCATCTCAGATGGACTTGAGCAATATCAGGGGAGCTGATACTAGCATCAGAAGGATCAAGAGCTAACTATGGGCACTGCTGGAATTCGGGCACTGTTATTACACACAGAAGGTGATTTGACATTGTGTTAGACCTCTTGGGCAGGAGTATAAAGTTGTTAAGTACATAAACTGAGATTGTAAAGTAACAGGTCTATCTTCACCATTGGGTGAAGCCCAGTGAGCTGCTTTAGAAGTGACACTCTCCCCAAATAGTTTCATACATTGAATATCTGAACAATTAGGCCAAGCAAATAAAATAAAAAAAATAATCTAAAGGTTCACTGTACATTTAAAATGCTGTGGTACAGATTGCTAAATGCTACAAAAAGCTCATGTGATGTGTGTCTAACTCAGGGGTGGAGAACGTTGTCTCTTCCGCGGTCCACTCTGAAAGTTAGTACAGCTCCGCGGGCCAAAGGATTCCAGGGCAAGGATGTGCACAGAATGGGAGAAGGGAGAAGGAGGGTCCAGATCATGGATCCATCCCCATCCTTGAGTGCCTTCCGTCATCTCTGCTCCCTTCCCCTGAGCTCGCTTTTTCAGTGCTTGACAATACAAAATGGGTCCATGGGCAAGATCTAGGAACTGAGAAGGGGCCAAATGAAAAAGAGTTGTGGGCTGGTTTTGACCCATGGGCTGAAGATTCCTTACCCTTGGTTTAACTAGTGCTTTATTGAATGTGTTGTTATGAAACATTCATTCTAGCACTTCTAATGGGGGAATTTAGCAATGTAACAATGTGACAGCTTGACAGCCCTGAAGAGTTGTGGGATGGGGAGTGGCAAAGCAAGCATCCTACACCACTCTGCCATCATGGCTCAGTGCTGACCTGTGGGTCTGTATGTCTGAGAGAACAGCTTTAGCTGTGTTGCCCGTTCAGTCTGTAACATCTCTTCCAGTAAAGTCAATGTACGAAGATGTGGGCACCTGCCCTACTGAATCTGGACACCGACCACTAAGTAGGTCACTTCATGTAACGTCTCTAGACATCCCTTATATAAATACCAGGCTTTTGGCGAGGGAGATGGGTGAGGGTGGGTTTTATTATTTTCCTGTTGGGGGGTGAGGGTGGGGTTTTATATATTTTAACACATTTTTATGTACCTCCCCCCCCCAATTGTGAGGAGGCTGTGCCGCTCCCTTCTTTTTGTTCCTTGTCGGTTTCCCCTTTTTGATAATGTTTTTATTGTGTATTTTATATCTTTTCTACTTTATATTGTAAGCCACCCTGGGCTGCCCTGGGTAATAAGTGTTCCAAATAAATAAATTAATTAATTAAATAAATAAATAAATATGCTAATGGCTTTTGGTCGCTATTGACCTCGGTGATGGACAACAGCGGCCATGGCCATATTGCCCAGAAGAATTTTCTTCTGTGACTGCCTGATCTGTACTAACCTCTAGGTTCACAGCTGTCTGGACTTTCTAGGACAGGCTTAATTTGCAGAAGCAGAAGCGGAAGAAGCAGAAGCAGAAGCAGCAGAAGCAGAAGCAGCAGAAGAAGCAGAAGAAGAAGAAGAAGACTCCTCCTCCTTCTCCTTCTCCTTCTCATTCCAGGCAGCAATAATAAAATTCCTAAAAAAATCTCTCACACTCTCCCCGCCAAAACCTCCCTCCAATCCCACCAAACAACCCCTATTTATTTCTCTCACACGCTCCCCGCCAAAACCTCCCCCCAACCCCATCAAATGCGTTTTCAAATAAGAAAGTTTTTCACTGCCTCCGGAATATGCCCAGGCTGGGGCTTAAACAAACCTCCTAAGGAAGGGAGTTCCACAGAACTGGGGCAGTAACCAAGAATGCCCTCTTGTGCATCCCCGTCCTATGGACAAGGGCAGCAGATGGAACCTGCAAGAGGGGGCTCTTGGCCGACCACAGGAACTGCAATGCAACATGGTAGGACAGGCGGTCTCTCAGATATATGGGACCCAGAAAGGCGATAAAGATAAAAAAAAGCACCTTGAATTGTGCCCAGAAAGCTATAAAGAGTCAGTGCAGATTTCGGAGCAGTGGTGTAATGTGCTCCTGGTGACTCGTCCCCAAAAGGAGCCGAGCAGCCGCATTCTGCACCAGCTGCAGCTTCCGAACAGCCATCAAAGGCAGCCCCACATAGAGCGCATTGCAGTAATCTAGCTTTAAGGTGATGAAAGTCTGGACGACGGTGGCCAGATCCAAGTCAGAACGAAAAGGTTGCAGCCAACTCACCATCAGTTGGTGAAAAGCACTCCTGGACACCGCACAACCTGATACTCCAGGCACAGCGAGGGATACAAAAGCACTCCAAGACTGTGGAACTGATCAACCAGAGGGGGCCGTGGACTTCATCAATAACGCATGTCCCAATCCTCCCCAAGTTACAAGGTCGGCCAACCATCATCACTTCATCTTGTCTGGATTCAACTTCAGTTGGCTCACCCTCATCCAGTTCCTGACATCAGCCAGGCATCAGGTAAGCACCGAGACTGTGGGACCAGGGTCAGATGAAAAAGAGAGGAAGAGCTTAATGTCATCAGTATGTTATTTTTTTAAATTTATTGGCCACCCCCTCATGCCTACAGCATCTCAGGGCAGCTTACAACACAAATAAAACAAAAACAATATTCATAAAAATCATCAATAATTAAAATATTTAAAAGTAACCCCAACAACAATTCTTTTAAATTGTCTATAAAATCCCCCAGCCCCCCCTACCTACCCCACCCTCCCCTCCAAAGGTCTGGGCAAACAGCCAGGTCTTGCAAGCTCAATGGAAAGCTAGCAGACCCAGGGCCAGGCGGGCTTCCTCCGGGAGGGAGTTCCAAATTCGCGGCCCGGCCACCGAGAACGCCCTCTCCATTGTGGCCCCCTGTTTAACACGGGGGACCTCCAGAAAGGTGCCCCCAGCCGACCAAAGGGATTGCTCTGAGGTGTGGAGGGTGAGGCAGTCCCCGAGGTATGAGGGGCCCAGACTGTGTAGGTGTCAGCCGCCACGGCCGGCCGCCCTTGCGGCGGCGGCTCCGAAGGCAAACGGGCCCCGGCTCCCCCATCGCAGCGGGGCCGCCCGCCCCTAGCCCAACGCAGG
>QEPC01001524.1:6563162-6580890 GCA_003113815.1 Sphenodon punctatus
CGTGGTTCAGTGTGGTTCAGCGTGATCTCGTAACGTCTGAAATCACCCTCTGTTGCCAGTATCGGGTGATTGGCCCTTTTTCGTTGTTTTTTTTTTGTGGGCTCATGCCCCCAGCTTTCCCCTTGCAGTGTCTTTACTTTTTTTCCGCTTATTTCGCCGTTTTTGTTGCTTTTTGTGGCGCGGTAGCGGGTGTGCCTGAGGAGCTCGGGATCAGCGCGACCAGCTATCCGCGCATGCGCATTGGCCCCCCGACTACTGCAGTTTTAAGGGTGTTCGACACCCTCCCCTCCCATAGGGAGGCACTGATAACTACAATGGCCCCAATGTCTCTCGGCTGGCTTTTACCAGCCAGGACGGGCCAGGATCTAGTTCAGAACTGGTTGCCCTCATCACCCCAAGCAAAGCACCTTCTCCGCATCAGTGGGTGATAACAATTGAAACCGATCCAGATAAACAGGACAAGGCTGAGCTTCCATAACCCCAGACAAGTCGTGTTGAATAGCAATTTTATCTGCAAAGTAGTTAATAAAAATATCACAGTGGGCATTAGATGACTCAATTTCCTGGTGGAGACAAGCCAGATTTACCTGGCCCCTCACCACCCGAAACAGCTCATCTGGACGAGACTTCCAGACACTATGACAGCAGAGAAGAAAGCTTTCTTTGCCGCCATCACAGCTACAGCATAGTCCTTCAAAAATGATCTATGCCACAATCAGTCGGCTTCACTGAGAGTCAAACTCCACCTGTTCTCTAACCGCCTACCCTCCTGCTTCCACCACCTCAGGTCCTCCCTATACCAGGGGGACCTGTGCTGATAAAGCAGTGGGAGCAGATGACTGAGTTCAACTGTGTTGATGGCCATGGTCAAGATGCGATTCCATGAAGCGACCAGGTCATCAACAGAGCAGCCATCAAGGTCAGTGGATATATTCCTCAAAGAGTTCTGCAAACCAGTTGGATCCATCAGTCTCCAGGAATGGACCAACCTAACTGGTCCACCACCGCAACGAAGGCATAAGACAGCCAGGATCTCGGCCTTCAGGAGGTAATGGTCCAACCCCGATAACAGTGTTATCACAACACCCCCGATAATTAGAACCCCTGTTTCCAGGCTGGTACAAAACATCAAATCCAGTCAAAATATTATAGAGTCTAATTGTTCCAAATTTTAAATGCAGCAGTCAATGTTGGTTTCAGGGTATGCCTTCCCAGTACCTTTACACCCAAAGAAGCTGAAAGTTGTCCTCAATTTAAGACCTGTGGAGTAAATGATCTTTCAAATTCTATTCTTTACAAAAGCCTGTTGTACTGTTTTCCCCATCATGACGTCTCTCCATCCTCCTCCAAGATTTGGTCAAATGTTTGATGGTTGGTGTCCTGAATTTTGACGTAACATGGCAACTTTATAGCCCCCTCTAGCTAGAGTCATCATCCTTTTAAAACTTTTCCTCAGCAAGCCTGTCTGGCATCTGGCCCTTTAAATAAATACAGAGGCCTATTGAAGTTCATGGAGACTACGGAGGCATGCAGTATTAGCATAGCCCCCACGCCCTTTAGGGGGGGGCTCTGCGGACAATGAACACCAGCCCAACAGAGGGCCGCACCCCTGGAGCTCCCCCCGGATCTGCTGACCCCGGCAGCGGCTCCAGGAGTGTCTGACGCCACGGGGGACTGCCCCTCAGTGTCACATCAATCCCAGTTGCCGGGGATTCCTTCCCCAGCGGAGGCAGAGCCAGCGCCATTGTGCCGCTTTCAGCACCTGCGTGCATGCTGGGGGAGGGGGGGCGTGGCAGGTAGCATAAACACCAGAGAAACTGGCCCCTGCGTTTGAGAGCGTTGCTGCCTGAATTCTTCTTTACCTTGCCTCCTCCTTGACCCCTTTCCTTCCTCCCTGCCTTGATAGAGCGACGGCTGAGCGGAATGCTGTCTTCTGCATGTGTTTGGTGAGCGTGTCGGACCCTCGCGTTTCCCTTGTTGTGTGTGTGTGTGTGAGTGTCTGAGCGAATGTTTGTTCCCCCTCCCCCTCCGGGGTTCCGCCCTTCCCCTCTCCATGTGGTTGACCACTTTTCCCTTCCCCCGTGGCCCCGGGTCCCTGATTCCTCCAAACCTCACTGTTGGCACCAGGCTTCCCCTTCCCCCTTGGTGTGGATTGTGTCCGGAGGGTGGTTGAATGGTGAGACAGGGCACTCCAGTACCATCTGCTCGGCGCCCTAGGATGAGAAAGGCCTAATCTCTTGTGGGATTTCCAGGCCAAAACGCTATCCTGACGGACACGTTAACCAAACACCCTGCGTCTGGAGCCTCGGTCCGAGCTGCCCGTGTCTCACGCCACCTAATCCAGGGTGTTCCCTGTCCCCTGTTCCCCTTCCTAGTGTCTCCTGTGTATATTACCCCTTCCCCCCTGACATGCAGCTGCAGGGCTGTTTTGCAACAGGCTGCTGTTGCTGAATCTTATCTTACTGTTTTTCTGCCTGGTGAGTATTCTTCGCTGCTGTTGCAGACTATGTTTTCACCCTTTTGAAGAGATGACACATTCGCACCTG
The DNA here is from genome assembly GCA_003113815.1 of Sphenodon punctatus. Taxonomy (NCBI): domain Eukaryota; kingdom Metazoa; phylum Chordata; class Lepidosauria; order Sphenodontia; family Sphenodontidae; genus Sphenodon; species Sphenodon punctatus. The sequence continues at coordinate 6,565,709 of QEPC01001524.1, forward strand.
CCCCATGCGTCACAGGCTTGTCATCACTGGTCTACACAATGAACAGCGTTCAATAAGCTAGTTGTACAGAATCCCTTTTTATAGCTGGATCAGAGATCGTACAGTCTTTCATGGCTGGTAAAATTAATCAAGATGTATTTTTTACACTGATGGAGAGTTCTGAATTAAGGGTTGTATGTTTTCAGAAGTCTCTAAGTGAGTGAGGAGCTGGGCAGCTCAGTCTTCTGGCTGTTTAATGCTAGTAGTAGTAGCCTAGCCCTTAATATGCTGTGAGTCTCATTCACTTCAGTGAGATTTGTGCCAGTGGTGAGGGAGCTGGGCCTCAACAGCTCGAGGATCATTCCATAAGCCTCAAAGTGTTTTTTGAAAACATTACCCATTATATAAAACAAAATAGGGAAACTCAAACTCAGACTGAACTATGTTACAGAAAGAAGAATAGGCCTAGATACTGGCCGTTTTTACATGGACACCACCCACCCACTTCCATCCACCGGGCCCGCGGCGGCATCTGTGTAAAAAAGGCCACTGTCTACATTGAAAATTGATTTGCAAATGGAGGGAAAGCATGGCTTGGTTGAGCATGGCCAAGCTGTGTTGGGGTGGTATCTGAAAGCTCTTCCAAACCTGTGTCACATCTAGAGTTCAATCTGAGTGTAGATTATTATTAATTATTATTAATTATTAGCAAGCATTTATATAGCACCAGCAATGTACCTGGTGCTTTACAAAGTAATGGAATGGACACAGTCCCTGCCCTTGGTGCTTACAATCTGAGAGATGGGTATGTGTGTGTGTGACATTGTAGTTGATTGTAGATGGGATCCTACAATCTGTGACTAGGGATGCTCCTGGAATATGAAAGAGTAACTAAATTTAAAGGGAATATAGAAAAAGAAGTGTTTCCCCAGTAGGTTTCTGAAATTCATCCTATTTGTCTCCTCGTGTGTTTTCAGCGTCACCATTTCTCTCTATTGTGTTATTATTAACTCTGTTTTCTGGAGAGTAAAATCACATGATCAGACAGAGTTTTTCTGAGGTGAAGAGAAAAAGGCCAGATTGCTAGCCAGAACTGTTGTCGCCAATCCTTTAAAACCCCCATCATTTAGTCATATCGTTTATTCATATCCCAGGTAAAAGACAATATAATATTCCATTTACAAAATTCCAGCACGTACAAGGTACCTAATAACCACATTTTACAGCATATCAGTTGCTATACATACAATTCTACTTTCAAACATTATCTTTTCTTATTTTGTTCCTTGCTATAAATTACATACAACAGTAATGCAATATAAACATATTAAACTTAATAATACATACTGTATTTTTAATTAACTTACTAAATTACTGGAAAGCTAAATATTTTTGAGGGTGGGCAGTGACAAACGTGGGTTCTAGGGATTTGAGAATATGGACTATCTGGGAGCTCATTACTTATATATTCTGCCTACTCATTCATTACTTTATGGGTTCAAGGCTACTGAGTCCATATCAAACCATCTCAACAATTTTAATATTTCTGTAGTAGTATGTTCCTTTGCAAGGTAGAGTATTACTTGTATCTGGTTTGGGGTAGGTTTATCAGGCTCTGTTTTCACAAAGTATGTCAAGTCTTCTATTATTATTAGGAATTTTATTAATAGTTTGTTTCAGTGTTCTGTAGTAGGAGATATTGCCTGTGTCCACAAAAATATGATTATTTTTTTTACTATGTAGAGTAGGACTAGAAGTCACTTCCTTATTCCTGGTATTATTATTATTATTATTATTATTAATATTTTTTATTTATTTATTTATTTATTTATTTATTTATAGCGCCAGTGATGTAGCTGGCGCTTTACAGAAAATAAGATAGACACGGTCCCTGCCCGAGAGCTTACAATCTAGAGACAGGGGGAGGGGAGACAGGGAAGGGGGAACAGAGGGTGAGACAAGGCATGCGACATTCAAACCTACTCAAGAGGTGGATTCCCAATACACGTCTGCAAGTGATTATCATTCCTGCCGTGTATTGGTATTTAAGCATACACTTCTGTAAATGGGCAAATCTTCTTGTCAGCTCAGCTTATATCTTAAAAGGGGCTTTGAGTCCATCCAGTCGGATCCACTGGCCAAGTTTTCCAAAGAGCTCCTCTCCCATTTGCTATCTGCTCGTAAGAGCTCGGTTGATAATCTCCTTGTAGTGACACAACAGGGGCTATTGGCTGCTCAGCAATTTTGAAAATCAGTCCCTTCTTTTTGTGCCTAAAAAGGAGGAGTCTGATTTGAAAACCCGGGTCTGATTTTACATGCGGAGGCCTTGAAAATTCAGTCCAGAGCTCATTTGATATCTGGCTCCTCTTAAACCAAACTGGCCTGTTTAGTTGGTTTTCCTTTTCTTTGGAGCTTTTGTTTTTTGCCTAGATTTCCTTTTGGCTTAATTGTCCTACCCCTCCCTCCATTCATTTTTCAGCTGCATGCAAGTTTGAGAAACATAAAGGTTGCTGAGTACAGTAACAGTATGTTCTGAGGTTTGGGGGAGAAAAACCGACATATGTTTGTCAAAGCTGTGTCAAATGGGAGCAAATCCTAAAGAGCTGCCGCTAGCTCAACCCAAAATCTTGTGGGCTATCAAAAGGGGAACATCAAAGGTGATTATTTTACCAAAAGGCACCACACAGGGCAAGCCTTTGATTTCCCCTTTTATTACTTACACGCTCAGATAAAGCTAATTAAAATAAAATTTCTCAAAGAGCCCCCTTTATTTGTATTTTTAGCCAGGCTAATAAAAGGGATCACCTAGACATTCCTTGGGCACATGGGTTGTTTAAGTTGTTTTTTTTGTGGGGCTTATCTGACTGCCATTTAAAAATTCCCCACCACAAAAAAATAAACCTAGGAAAGGTCTGTAATGTACAGCCTGCATTACATAGCAACACATCATTGTGTTCAGTGTGATTCAGTGCCACAGCTGTTTATTCCTTTTTATTCTTCTCACTGACAATAATTTCAGATAGATTTGGATGAAGTGAAATCACCTTCCTGTTATTCCCTCACCATACAGAAAATGCTCCTGTGATGTTTAGAGTGGCAGCAGTCGACTGATTGTGTGAGGTTTTGTCGAGACGTCAATAGGCGCAAGCAGATGGATCCCCAGTTCCAAGCCCTGTCTTGGGTTATAATGAAAGATGCATACTGCTGAGTATCAGCTTTTAAATAATGACTCTACCATATGTTGTTGTAGAGAAACACATTAAGTTTTGGCAAACGCAATCTAAAGAACATCCTCTGAATCATTCAAAGCCTCGTTTTAAGTTTGACAAAGTTATCTCAAAACGCAGAGCTGAAGATTTGAATTTAGCACGAATTTTATCTAGTGTTTAACTGTAGGATGTTCCTGTCTGCTGTATGTGGATATCCAAGAAAGACCAAGAAACAGATAGGACTGTATCTTGCTCTATCTTTTGGTAACCTATTTAACTAGTCCATCTTTGGTTTGATATGTGAGAACTCCAAATCTCCTACTGATTTTACTATGAAGCAGAAAGTGATGGCTACCAGGGGCTATAATCCCCTAAAAGCAGACATCTAAATTAACCTGTTAATAGAGAGAAGAGGTACATCTGAACTATTAGCCGTCTCTATAATATGCATGCTGTGATTTCTGCGATATAGTTCAAGTCTTGGCTGTGTATGTGTGAAAAAAAAGAACTTGGCAACTTATATTTTTCAATGATCAGAAGTTTCAGTCTTCAAACTGCTCATGTTGGAATAGTCCCACTAAAATACACAATCAGTGGGACCACTCCAGAATAGGCAGTTTGAGGATTGCGGCCGAATTACTTTCTGTGTGAATGACTTTTATTATAGACTATAAGGATATAGGGTGTGATCTTAACCCCACTGAAAGCAATGGGAAAATCCCCTTTAACTTCAATAGGGTGAGGATTGTACCCCTAGCGGCAATTTCCCCCCCCCCCATCCTTTGAGCCCCTTTGAAAATTAGTACAAACTCTGTGGGGTGGGTTGGATTGGAGTTGGGGTGGGAGTGCTGAAGAGATGTGGTCAGAATGGAGAAAAGGTAAGGAAAGTACACATCATGGATCTAGACCCCTGGATCCATTGCCTGCCCTGGAGTCCATCCTCGTCATCTCCATTTCCTTCCCCTGAGCTCGGCCTTTCGTTACTTAAGGATAGGGACTGGATCTATGGGCAGGAGCCATGAACTGGAAAAGGGCCAAACAAAAACCAGCAGTGGGATGCATTTGGCCCATGGACTGCAGATTCACCATCCCTAGTCTTTAGGGACTTGTGTTCAGTAGGGGAAAACACAGTAAACATCGGTCTGACAATAAATATAAAAAAGCACAAATGAGAAGGCTTCTTGAGAGAGTACTGCATGCGTCTTTACTATAAGAAACTACACCCCCCCATCCTTCAAAAAAGAGCATCCGGATCTTTAGACTTGTGGACTGGTTCGAAATTTAACGGTGCAATATGAGGAACGCAAAATCACTTGTTTAGCTGCAAATGATATTTGCATGAAGTAGGGTTGCCAAACATCCTGTACTTTAGGAGACGACACTTATGTCAGAACTTCACAGCGCCATAGACACACTGGCCAGCCCTTATTGCAGAACCCCACAGCTCCGTTGCATTCCTTATTTTTTGAAATTTTGATTGGTGAACCCTAGCTGTAAGTAGCATTTGATTGTGGGAGAAATTAATTGCAGCGTAGATATCACTAGAAATGGAAGGAAAATTGTAATATAAAGGAAGCCCTCTCGAAAGAAACACTAGAGAGAAATGACCGATCAACCTATGTTAGGAGATGAGTGTTACTTTTATCTGAAGGGAACTAAAGTCTGTCTGTAATTGCAAGATACTGCCCTTGATTTCATTTGCACTGTATGGTCAGAATTAGATCAGTAACACCTTAACAGATTACAATCTATTTATCTGTAAGGCAATTCTTTTCACATTTATATGCAAAGTAACTTTGCTAGGCCTTTCTGTTTTCTGTCCTGTTAGCTGAACTTGGATGTTTACTCACTTTCAAGAGTGACAAACCTTCTTTTATGGTGAGACCCAGAATAGGATGTAATTGCTCCTAGTCAAAATGATAACAGATTACCATGCTTCGTTTGAAAATAGATCACAGCAGCAGTTCCAGTGAAAACAAATTGCATTAACTGTATACATTTTTCTACTCGGAACACATTCTTTCTTCTGTTTGCAAAGCATTTCTGTTTTTCTCCCACTGCTCTTTTGAACAAACGGAAATAAAACAAAATGTACTTGGATTTACAAGCTTCATGCCCAAAGTTCTGATTAGCTAATATCACAAGAAATATAGAAGATGCTCTGTTGTGTTTTTGAAGATGCCATTATCTGAACCATTCAGAAAGCTTTCAATGATATATTCATTACCTTTTCTTTCATAAAAATTTTGTCTGATAGTTTCAAAGGAACATATTGCTTGTGAACCTTCAAAAGAATTGGGATGTCTGGAAGTTCCTCTATAGTGTTTTCATGTAGACAACACACTTCCCCAAAGCCTTCAATGTCAAATGCCTTTGTTAGTGCTTACAATTTGTGTTTTACTAATGGTGAGTGTAGCTCCAAGCAAACAAGAATCTCTAAAAGGTTATTTTCCCCCTATACATTTTTTTCTGATAAAACATAGGGTGATTTCAGACGTGAAGCGGTGAGATCCACCACAGTGAATCCCACCCCGGTGTCAAATGCGTCACCATGGGCCGTGGTGAGCTGCGTGGCCCCAACAGACGTGACAGGGGCGGGACCACTGACCGGGGCCAAGCGGAGTGAACCCAGGCCGGGGGAACCCAACAGATGTGACGTGGTGGTGAGAACCGCGGTGGGAGCCCCACAAGGCACCAGGGTCGCGCGGCCACAAACATGGCCGCCTGAGGGCAAACGAAGCCAAAGACAGCGGAGGGTCCTACCCAGGGAAGGGAAACACGAAGGGAGGGGGTGGAGGGAACTGCAGCGTTTGCAAACAGCGGCCGCATGGAAGGCGCACACACTTCAAAACGAGAAGCACACACCCACACCCACACCCACACACACACGAAGCAGCACACCCACACAACAAAGGGGAGCTGAACAGGGGGGCAGAGGGAGGCACACACCAGGGGGGGACAGGGAACCCTACGGCCGGTCGGATGCACGGGAGATGGGGGGGGCCGAGGGGCCGACACGGCCAGCCCAGCAGGAGGGGGGGTGGGCAGGACCCCAGTGGGCAAGGGGAAGGGGGACCCAGCAGCCCAAGGAGACAGGAGGTGACACAAGGCACAGGGAAGCGCAACAGGCGTTTATTGAGTACACAAGTGGCACCGGCCCGGCGCAGAGCTATACAGTGCGGAAGCACGCGGGGCCAGGGCTCAGGAGAAGGTGCAGCAGCAAGGGGGGCATGGGGCCCAGTCCGGGAGGGAGCGGACCAGCACAACGGCCCACCACGGAGGCCACACGGAGGGATCCGGGGCGGCGACAGCGGGTCCAGGGCGAGGGGGCGACAGGCAGACGGGCAGCAGCAGGTCCCAGGTGGTCCAGTCGTCCGGAAGAGGCAGCAGGCGGTGGCGCGAGCACGCAGGCCACAGACAGAACGGAGGTGCTGAGGAGGCAGCCGGATGACAGGTCGGCCTGGAGTGCCCTACACCCAGCTGCAGGGGCTCCCATCGGGTGGAGGGGGCTGTACCAAGAGCAGGTGCACATAGCGGGACCATTACCACAGTCCCTGGCAGAAGCCGCGCCCGGCCATGTGGAAACAGATCAGGTAGAAGACCTTGAAGGGATCCGCACAGCTCATCCCGAGTTGCACATCAGGGTGGCTGCACACCTCCGACAGGGCCACCGGCTCTGGCCCAGAGGGAAGGGGGCAAGCCATAATCGGCTGCAGGGGGTCAGGGCAGGTGGGACAGCTCCAGCAGATGGTAGTAGGCAGCCCCGCAGGAGCGCGGATACCCACGGGCACCCTGCATGCTGATGAAGTAGGACATGGCCACGGCAGGGCCACCCTCACACAGGCAGGATGCATATCCCATAAAGGCACACACACACTGAGTGGAGGCCATCTTGGCAGGGCTCCACGCCGCTAGGCTCCCCAGCGTGTCTGGTAAGCGCCCCTCAGGGAAGGGGGTGAGACCCAGCTCCTCACAGTGCACGCGACAATCGCCATGAAATAGCCGAAGCGCAGCATACCAAAGCTCAGACACCGATAGGCATCCGGCCGGGTGGGCAAGGAGCGCAGGCTACGCTGAACGATGGGCGAACGCCACAGGTCACACAGGGACATGTTCTCACGCCGGTCCAGGCACAGACAGAGCCCCCGGAGCCGCTGAGCGGGACCTTGGGCTGACATGCAGCCGCCATGGTACAGCTCCAGGAGGGTCTGAGCTGCAGCGGCCGTGGAGGCAGCATGGGATGCGGGGTCGGGGGGCTGGACAGGCAGACAGGGCCTGCCAACGCTGACAGATAATGGCTGGATGGGAACATTGGGGTTGCTGTGGAGGGATGCGAAGGGAGTGGGCAGTGCACAGCTGCCAGCATGCAAGGTCAGACAGTCCCACGCATACCCACCTGCTAGTGGAGATAGCAATGACTGCACACGCATGCACAGGGAGGGGCAGTGGCCCGGGGGCCAGGGCCCGAGTCCCGGGGGGCTGCACAGGGTACCCCCGATGTCAGACCATAGCCGGTACCTTGGGGTGGGGCACGCAACCGGGTCGTGCCTGGTGCAGGACGTCTGTGAGGCCGGGGAGGGGGTATGCACCTATAGGAAATAAAGCACTCGGGCACGGTTAGGTGTGCTAATACCATTTATTGTGCTCCCCCAGTCCCGCCCCATGCCCCGGTACACTCGTGTGCCCTCATGCCCTTCCCCCCTCCCACCCCCTTAGTGGTCTTGGATGCCCCCTCCCCACCTCATCCCCTATGCTGCCCTGCCCCTGCCCATCCCCTGTCCCCTGCTGCCCCTAGGCCGTCCCCGTCCCCTGCCAACAGGGATGGCAGAGGCTACTGACCCCCCTTGTCCGAGGTGGAGGAGGAGGTGCTGTCAGCCAGAAGGGCCAGGGACCCTGCCCTTGCCCCCCAACAGGCGCCCCCAGGGGCCCCTTTCTGCCCCCCTGCACCACCTGTGGCCGTATCGAGGCCCGGCAGCCTGGCTGCTGGTGTCTGAGCTGTGGGAGAACGGGTCCCCGGATCCACAGTCCCTGGTGCTGTTGGGGAGGCGGAGGTTGTGGTGCTGGCAGGGCCTGTGGTATGGCCTGGGGGGTGGGGTGGAGGGGGCACGGGTCCAGGTGCTGGCACGGCACCTGGCGGGGCTGCTGCCATTATGAAGGCACTCAAGGCCCCGGCCTGCAGGAAGAGGAAAGTGCCCTGCTCCAGTGAGCGGCGGTCCTGCCGGTCCGAGTGGGCCTGGAGTGCTTCCAATTGGCAGTCCATGTCCCGCTTCATCAGCCGCCGGTCCTTCCGCATCTCCGCCAACAGCACCTGATCCGTCCCCTCCACCTGTTGCAGGGCCCTCGTTGTCCCCTCCTCCAGTCTGTTGACAGCCTCCAGCATCTCCTCCACTTGCCGCGTGCTGGTGGTGACAAGCTCCTGCGCTAGGTCATCCTGGTGCCTGCGCGCCCACACTCGGTGCTCCTGCATCCTCTGGGTTGGCGGTACCGGCGGCCCCTGGCCGTGGCCCTCCTGTGCCCGGTGTGGCTCTGTGGGGTGATAAAGGGGTCGGTTGAGCATGTGGGGTGCCGTTCCCCTGCCCCCCCTCCTGTCTCCGTGCTTGGGACGCTCCTTCACTCCAGGATGGGCACCGCTGGCCCCTGTGCGGCTCCCTCTGCCCATGCCCCATCCCAGCCTCTGGGACCGGGGGGTGGGGGGATGCTGCCATCCCCTTCCACCCCCTGTGGCCCCCTTCCCCTTGTGGTCTATACATGTGCTCTGCATTGCCCCTACCTGCTCCCTCGGTGTCCGTTCCCTCCGAGGCTAGTCGGTTGCTGGGGCTGGTGTCTGCCTGGTCCCCGGGTCGGCATGCCGTGAGGTGCAGGGTGACGGTCTCCTCCTTGTCCTCCACCTCCTCGGAGTCTGCTGGGGCGTGCATGCCCTCGCCCGAGGTCGGGCTGGGGGTGTGCTGGGCGCGTGTGCCCGAGGTCCCTGGCAGCTCCTCCAGGGCTTCTGTGCCCAGAGCCCCGCCGTTCCCGGTGCTCTCCGACTGCGGGGTGTGTGTGCTCATCAGCGGGTCGCTCCTCCTGCGTGCCCCCTCCTACCAGGCGTTGGGCGACTATGGAGCCCTTGCGGTGCAGCACCCAGCTCAGCACATCCATGTAGGGGGAGGCCTGTGCCGCCCGTCCAGAGTGCCGGTTGTTGTCCGTTATGTCCTTATAGCCCATCTTGAGCTCCTTGATCTTAGTCTGGCACTATGTGGACGTGCGGTCGTATCCGGCCTCCCCCATCTCCGTGGCTATCTGGGCGAACACCTGTTCATTCTGGGTGTTGATAGTCAGCTCGACCTGCATCTCAGATGTCACCCAGATAGCGATTAGGTCATGGGTCTCCTGGAGCCCCCACTGGCCCCCCCGTGGTACCAGTGCCTGGGTGCCGGCCCCTCTGCTGCCTCCTCCTCCTCCGTGGCTGCCGCTGCCTGTCCCTGACTCCCTCCGGCCTCGGGTTCCTCCGGGGCGCGTGCCCTCTTGCCAGTCTGTTTGCGGGTACAATGGGGGCTGCTGGTTAGGCTCCTGGTGGCTGTGGTCCTTCCCTCCCTCTCCCCAGCCCTGACCCACTTGCACCCCCTACCTTCTTCCAGGGTTCCTCCTGCTGCTGCTGCTGCTGCGCCTCCTCCTCGCCCTGTCGCTCCATCCTCCACACGTTTTCCTCCTCCCTCCTCTCCATCGACTACTCCACCAAGTTCCCCTACTGCTGCCTGCCCTTTAAATCTCCTTCCATGTGCCGCTTGTTGTTGGTTGCCTGGCAGCGACGCTGCATGCCGTCACCACGGCCCGTGGTCATTTCCTTCCACCGCGGCCAGGGTTTTCCCTTCAGACGTTACCTTTCGTTCACCCCTGCCGTGGTGGACATTCACCACACTTCTGGACCTCCTTCCGCCCTGACCTCATGAAGCGTTGTTAGGTTCACCCCGGCCCGCATTTGACTGTGGTGAACATCTGGATGTGGGCCAACAGACGTGCACGGCTCTTTCACCACCCCCCGCGATTGACTGAGGTTGACTGTGGTGAATGCCGAAAACGTAACATCTGAAATCACCCATAGTTGGACATCTAATTTTTCAGCAAATCTTATAAGAAACAAATCCTAAATGTCAAGTGAGGGGCTCTAGTGATTTTTCTCATTTGTAATTATAACTTTTCTGAAGAACATAGGTAAAAGTGAGTGAGGTCTCAAAAATCCAGAGTAGTTTAAAATAATGAGGTTTTTAATTTTTGAAAAAAATAATTGACTTTTGGTTTGTAAAATCCTTAGGATTCAATATACTCACATTTTCTAACGTTCCTCTGCAACCATCAGGTCTAGCGATTTACCTTTAAAGCAAGTAGTTCTGTGCACTCAAATAGCCTGGTTTCAAGCCTGGCTTCCTACATGGAGGCAATGCTCTGTGCAAGACAGTGGGCTACAAAAGGTTTATATCCGGCACCTATTGGTGTGACAATTTGGCTTTCTGCCCTTCTGCGAAATTTCAACTAAATGCCTCTGACTCCTCCAGCGCCCTTTTCATTATTTGTTGATTATTTTTATTACTGTAGTGTTCAAGGACACACACACCACAGAGTGAGTGAATAAAACTTCTTTCCATAGAAAACTAGGTTAAAAATATAAGCAGATTTTCTCATAGGGTATAAACAAGCGTGACAGTAACCCATTCTGACCCACTGGCCACTGCAACGTTTGTTATTGGGCTGCCAGATGACTGACCCTGGGTGTGTTGGTGTCTAGCTCGGTCTCTTACCTCAGCAAATGTCCGAGGTCACAGCCCAGGCTACCGCCTGCCTGATTGGGGTCAAGTGGGACAGAGCATGTTAGCACATCTGTTCCCTGGATTGGGTCCACCATGGCCAGCCACCATGGTGGGGGGCAGGGGGCAGCATATGGGCGGGGCCAGATGGTTGCATGTTTTTTTGCACCTCTCCACCCTCCTCCAGGCTCAGCCATGTGAACGTTTGTTCCACGGCCACCATGTCCATTGGTGGTGGCTTCCTGACCTGAGCCAGGCCAGGTTGCCACCGCAGCATGGTCATGGTTGTTTTCACCCATAATCACAGCAGCCGGGTTGTTGAGAAATACCCAATATTGTTCGATATGCAATACTATTTCAAGAGCTAGCAACACTTATTTGTGAATGCACTTACGTGTGTATACATAGCTCTTTGCACATGGTGCAACCTACATTTATGTTTGCAAACATCAACTATGGCCAGAGACTGGGGATGTAAATGACCATGCCCATATGGTTTGTGTGTGCAGTTGCTGTTTGTGCACCTATGTCTTGTGAGCTGAACCTGATGCTGAGCACTTCTGTGTGGTGCTAGGTTTTCAGCTCGCAGCAAAGCAGAGGTCACTCAACACTGTGTAGTGTAGAATTGATCTCGTAGGCACGCCAGCTGTCTCAGAAATGGCCAGTGTCTCTAAAAATGGCAGGTTGGGGTTCTGTGTTTGTTGTTCAAAACCTGTGGATCAAATTTACTTAAACAAGTCCAATGCACACACTAGAAATAGGAAAGTGTGACTGAAGTTAATTTTTGATGTTCAGTGAAGCATTAGCATTCCTTTGAGGAGCTGGAGTTCCCTATGCTGTGCATATCTTGTTATTTCTAGTTTACTCATAAGTCCCATGTGCTGGGAGTTCCTTCCTGAATCACTATGGCCTCTCCAGGGCCCAGGGCTCCCCATGATTGAGCCTCTGTGTGCCCTGGCCTCCTTCAGGGCCCTGAATGGGGCTGGGGTCCAGGTGGAGGTAGTGGGCCAGAAAAAGAACTTGGGCATCATTTGACAGCCCAGGGGTCGGACGTGGTTCGGAAATGCTTTTTTCAACTACATGGTTTGCGTAAGTTACACCCTTAGTTACAACTGTGGCAAGGTCACTGTGGCTGACCTTGCCACAGTGACCCATGCCCTGTTGACTACAAGGATTGACTTTTGTAACTCCCTCTTCTGTGGGCCGCTGGCGGTGCTTATCCATCGCTTGCAGCTTGTTCAGAATGTGGCAGCGTGGCTGCTCACTGGTTTAGGCAGCCGTGATCATATTACACCCACCCTGTGTTCTTTGCGTTGGCTGCCTGTGGAGCGACGGATTGAGTTTAAGATTGCTCTGCTGGTTTTTAGGTCCCTGAACTGTTTAGGCCCTGGCTATATTCGAGACCTACTCCTGGAACCTCACACCGATGGGTATCTGCGCTCAGGAACCACCCACTGTTTGGGGGTTCCGCCATCACATCTGAAGTTGGCAGGCGATCGGATCTTTGCTGTGGTAGACCCCTCAGGGTGTCTTTAGACATAATGCTGTTCAGTGTTCTGTAACATAGTGTCCTACTGTTACAGTGTTTAGACGTACCGTCAACAGTGTTCACCCCAAACACTGGAAGTGAACAACTGCCAGGTCTTGACAGTTTAATCAGTGTTTGGGGTGAATGCTGTGTTGATGGTATGTCTAAACACTGTAACAGTAGGACACTGTGTTACAGAACACTGAACAGCGTTATGTCTAAAGACACCTTCAGTATGTCACTTGCTCCTTCCGGATCTCCATCTCAGTTTCTCCCTTCCTACCTTTAAAAAGCACCTAAAAACACATTTGTTTTCTAGGTGCTTTCCGCTGGTGGTTCCCTCAATGTACTTTGCCCTCCCTTTTTGCCTGCCCCATTTAAAATATTTAAATAAATGATTAAAATTGTTCTAAATAGTTTTATAGTGTTTAAATGGTTTTACCTTTTTTGTGCAGCACTCTGAGTACCATGTAAGAGGGGGACGCTCTAAAAATAAAATCATGTGTATTTATTATTATTATTATTATTATTATTATTTATTATATACACCAGTGCTTTTTGCATTCATGTTGTCATTTGAAGTTCAGTCATGGACCCCATGTATAGGAGACAGGGTCCCTGTGCAGTTGGACCCCATGTATTGGAGACAGGGGCCCTGTGCAGTTGGACCCCATGTATTGGAGACAGGGGCCCTGTGCAATTGCAGAGGCTACTTGTGGCCAATTTACCACAAGTAGCCGTCTGTAGCATTTCTCTTAAAGGCCAGCAGTCTTTTTTCTGCCTTGAGGGTTCAGGTCTCCTCTCCATTGCCTAAATCAGACAATCTGAGATACACATGACAATTACCTTGGTGTAACACGCAAATCTCTAAGTGCCATGTGAACTCTCGAGCGGTTACCCTGGGGTAAGAAGTACTCTGAACAAGCTCATCATCTGTGAACTGACAATCTAGCTGTGGCTCCCCCACCCCCCTGGCTCAGCATCAGTAATAAAGACTTTACAGGTCTAAATCTGCTTCCATTTACAGCTGCGCACCTCCATTGCCTCCAGATCATGCCCTCAATTACTTCCTATCATTGCTGGGATTAAGCCAGCGTGAAGAAAACTGTTTGACTCTGCCGTTGGAATGAATGGCCTGATTGTTAAAGGTGCTCAGTTTCTGTGGTTCCTATGGAGTTGAGTGGGAGCAGTGATTTCTCAATCCCTCTGAAAATCAGATCTTTAATTAATAATTGTGTTGATGTAACATGTGCTAGGAGAGAATCCACTCTTTCATGTTACTCCTTCCTGAGTTGGACCATTATTATTATTTATTATTATTATTATTATTATGAGCATTTATATAGCACCAGCAATGTACCTGGCGCTGTACAAAGAATAAGATAGACACGGTCCCTGCCTGTGAGCTTACAATCTAAAGACAGGGAGAGGGGAGACAGTGAAGGGGGAACAGAGTGACAGACAAAGGATGTGACATTCATGTGGATGCGAGAACTCAGGTACACGTTCTTGGCTTGATTGCAGTAAATTGGGAGTTTACAGATAACAGGTGGGGGACAATCCTGGGCGGGAATGGTTAGCAGGAGTTAGAAAGGGCAGAGCGGAAGAGGTGGGTTTTGAGGAGGGACTTGAAGGTGTGGAGGGTGGGGGCCAGGCGGACGAGGGCAGGTAGGGAGTTCCAGGCGTGCGGGGCAGCGCGGGAGAAGGGATGAAGGTGGTTGCGGGAGCAGGGGAGGCATGGGAGGGTGAGGGAGGGGATGAAGGAGGAGTGGAGTGCTCGAACAGGGGTTTGGAGGGAGATCAGGGCAGTGAGGAAGGGGGGAGCGAGGTTGTGAAGGGCTTTGTAGGTGAATACAAGGAGCGTGTGCAGAATGCGCTCAGGAAGAGGGAGCCAGTGGAGAGAGGAGAGGAGAGGCTGCACGTGGTCAAAACGATGGGCTAGGTGGATGATCCTGGCAGCAGACTTTTGAAGAGAGATAAGGGGAGAAAAGTGAGAGCTGGGAAGGCCAGCGAGGAGGAGGTTACAATAGTTGAGGCGTGAGATGACTAGGGTGTGGATGAGAGTTTTGGCAGAGGAGACAGACAGAAAAGGGCGGATCTTGGCAATGTTGCGGAGGGAGAAGCGGCAGGATTTGACAACGGAGTCAATATAGGGTTTGAAGGTAAGGTGCAAGTCAAAGATGAAGTCCCCCAAGCTGCGGGCTTGCGGGACAGGGAGGATGGAGACCCCGTCAATGGTAATTGACAGGGAAGAGGGAGAGGAAGGATTGGGAGGGAAGATCAGGAGTTCAGTTTTCGCCATGTTCAGTTTGAGTTGGCGTTGAGACATCCAGGTGGAGATATCGGAGAGACAGTTGGTGAGACGAGCTTGAACAGAGGGGGAGAGGGAAGGAGTGGAGAGATAAAGTTGAGTGTCGTCAGCATATAATTGGTATTGGAAACTGTGGGAGGCATTGAGTTTGCCTAGGGATTGGGATTTAACCACAAGAAGATCATTGATGATCTTAGCAAGAGCGGTTTCAGTGGAGTGAAGGGGGCGGAAGCCAGATTGGAGGGGGTCAAGGGAGGAGTTGGCGGAGAGGAGGTCGAGGCAACGGGAGTAAACAACCCATTCAAGGAGCTTGGAGGCAAAAGGGAGGAGCAAGACAGGGTGGTAATTAGAGGGTTCAGAGGGATCCAGAGTGG
>QEPC01001524.1:6594511-6620871 GCA_003113815.1 Sphenodon punctatus
CCCCACCAACCCTCCCAGTGCTCCCCCCGCTCTCACCAAGGGGAGTCACTGGGTCCACCCCCCTTTTATTCCCCTCCTACAACCCCCACCCTACCACCCTAGGTGGAAAAGAGAAACGGCGGTTACTCCGTGGGTGTGAATGAGTGGGGGGTGAGTGGGGATGCGCATGCAGCCGTGTGCATGCCCTGTCCATGCACTGGCGCGCCCACGGACCCCCCGCCCGGCGGAGCCATGTAGAAATAGTGTGTGAGGAGCCACTAGATTGAAGAACAGAAGGTTGCTACCTTATAAACACGGTTCTTTGAGATGGCTCCGAACATTCTCACAACACCCACCCTTCCAGCACCGTATGGAATTTTTTCCTTATATTTCTAGAAAGGGTTGGAAGGAATTGTCATTCTGAGGGGGAGAGTCGGTGCTTTTTATACTAGAGGAACTCGGGACCATCATGTGCTCTTACAGTAGAACACCACCCCACCTCTGCTGCTTGTTAGGATGTTACTCTGATCAAGACAAAAAGTCTGTCCCCACAAGATGATCGGATAAAGGGGCTTGCACTGAATATCACAGAGATACCGACATCCAAGCTCTGGATCCAGTCAAGGCGGAACAGCATAATTGCATGCACGCAAATCTCTTTTCTCTTTGCTTTGTCCTGAGAGGAGAAGATCCTGCAGTATTTATGCAGGTGCAGAAAATAGCTGAATATAATAAACAGAGAGAATTGATAATGTCTCTGTGGCATTTCTAAAGCCAGTGCCTTTGACTGCTTATTGCTCTAATCTCGCTTGTGATATCAAGAGTCACCATTCTAACTTTCATATGCAAAATAGCTAATTAGGGGCACGCTTCCCCCTTTTCCATTTGTATCCTCAGATTTAAAGTTTTCATGCTTACAAGTGTATCCAATTGTTTCTGACACTTTGATCACAAACTCCAAACGGCACCTAATCTCCCTAAGCTTGTTTGTGGGGAAGAGACGGAAGAATAATTTCTTGGAAATTTCCACGTTGCCGAAGGAAGTTAATAATAATAAAAAACAACCTTGAGTGAAAAAGTGTCATATTTTTGCTGCTGTGGTGTGCAGAATATGTGTTCTCTTGGGTAATTTTTGTTTTTTTAATTCCATGTCTCTGACTCTTGTCATTGTTCGCATTTGTTTCTTTGCCTTGTTAGACCCAAACATGACAGAAAGGAGAGGCAAAGGAGTTAAGATGTTACCTTTTAACAGAATCTAGAGAGAGAGAGTGGTTGCTGTGTTGGTTGTAAATGTAAGAAATACAGACAAAATAGTTAGAGAGTGTCTTCTATTGGACCAGTTTCTGTTGGCAAGGATACACACGTTTTTGGGCCTCACAGGATCCATCCTCAGGCATGTTTTGACTTTGGTTGGACTAGATGGCCTTTCCAAACCCATAACTCTGTGGTTGATTCGATTACTTTTACATGTCTGAGGAAGGGCCCTATGTGGCTTGAAAGCTTGCATCCTCTTGCCAACAAAAGTTGTTCCAATAAAAGATATCATCGGAACTAGTTGGTCTCCACCTTTTATTGGAAAACCACTTCAAAGCTAGCACTTTTTCACTAACAGAATGTATTCCAGTTAACCACATAGTTCTCATTTACTCAAACCTTTCCTTTGTTTCCAAAGGGGAGAAAAAATTCGATTCCCTTCTGACCTATCCCAATTCCACCTTCCCTTCTATCATGCCTCTTCTTTGCCTGCTTCTCTACACCCAGGCGCTATCCAATTTCACTTTGTACCTGCACTGACCTGCTACAACCTACACTTTAATCACATTCCAGTGACCCTAGATGCCCTTTTAGAGGACAGGTGCTTAGCACGTTCTGAGTGTGGGTCTATTTCAGATAAACCACAAAACCCTGTAAAGGTTGTAGTCTCTAGATTTCAGGGAACCTGTGGTGGCTGCTACTGCCACCTCTCTCTGTCTTGGTAAAACTTGGATAATTGTTCAAATCTGTCTATCAGATGTGAAGTCAAATACATTGGGGCTGTGCCTAATGCCTAGATATAGAGATCATTTTGTTTCTGAAGATATTAATACTGGCGCTGAATATTACCACACCGTAGACATTTCTTTGCCTGTAAATAACATTAATTCCCTTCTTACTGTTCCCTTGTACCTTTCCATTCTTCCCTGTAACTTGTTTGCAAAGATTGTTGTTCACTTCTGATCCAAGTAGTGCTTTGCACCAGCCTGTATGGGTTTCAGTACGCTATCCTGTCTTTCATTGTAAAGCACTTGCTGATTCCATCGATGATGAATGTTGCCTAAAAATGAGTCGTATTGTCCCGCAGAGTTAATATTTCTCTTTGGGTACGGTGGGAGCACATTGTACGTTCCTGTAGAGGCCTGTTTGCAGGAAAACATGAGGATTTGTCACTCATCCGACTGAAGGAAACTAAGCACACAGGTGCAATTCTTGAGCTCCAGGGGAAGTTGCAAGCTGCTTGACTAATTCGGCACTCCCGATCAGCCAGGGTGTGATGAGTAAGCTGTACAGCACAGCTCCAAGGAGACATATAGCTTGTCTTTAAGATGGAGAATCAAGCAGAGCAGCAGCTGATTCAAGAAAGAAAGTTTGAGGTCAAGGGGGAAAAGAGATATTTGTGGAAACATATTAATTATCCACAACCTTTCACTGGCTCCTCTTTGAAAGAATTTCATCACATTTTGGAGACAGGTGGCAGGATGCCTTAAAAATATCTCAAAGATTTAATCTTCCCGGGTTTACCTTGCCCTTTGATTTCATTCTCTCTTTTAACTTTTTTCTCTTTCCCTTCCTCTTCCTCACATCCTTCATTCCTTTATACCGGTCTTTCCCTTTTTTGCATTGGTTTTTCAAACTCTGCCACCACGTTTTGGACTGCCAGTGTTAGCAAGGATGATAAAGAGTTAATAAGAGTGAAAATGGAGGAACAACAAAAGCATCATGGAATTGGCAATTTGATTGCTGCCATAGCATGGGCACAGAGTTATTTCATTCTTGTGGGTGGGGTGGGGGAATCGCCACAGCCGCTCTGGGAGAAACTTCTACACCAGCCCCAGGGGTGGAGCAGAGAGGCTGGGGTTGAGGGTTTGCCAGTGCAAGAAGCAAGGGGAAGGGGGTCACCAGGGTGCAGGGCACCTCACCAGAATGGCATGCTAGGGCAGGGAGGTGGGGCCTAGCAGGCCCCGCCTCCATGTGTCCCACCCCACCCCCGCTCATGTAGGCCCTGTCCATCCAACAAAGTCAGTCCACTCCACCCTGATTGTCCCTGACTTTCCTGTCCTAGAGTGTCTTGCTCTCTGGCTGCTGTGGGTAGGATCCATTGGGAAGTGCCCGTCACATTGGTTCTACCCGAGGCAGTGGCAGTGCGTGGCCTCCTGCACTCCCCATGCACCCTCTTGCTCTGGGGCCCACGGCTTCCCCAAAGAAGCAGAAACCTCAAGCTCCATGCAGGGGTAGGGAGGACAGGAGCCCCATGTAGGCGGCACCTATACTGTCATGATATTCTAGTCACCTTTCTCATAACTGAGGCAAGGGGAAGGGTTTGGAGATCTAACTAAGGAAGGAGCTGTCTATTTCATGTGGGGGGGTAGCAAAGGGATGGACTGTAAAGATGAGGGGTTGCTGTTACTGGGCCTCATGTGGGGTTAAACCCAGCTGTATTGAGTTATTGTAGTGCACTGTGCTGGGACACTGTGCACTGTACAATAGTATTAGGGCGGGGTGTTTTCTTTTGTTTACTGGGTCCCCTGTGTGGGATTGAAACCCAGCTGTATATGCTTGTTGTGTTTTGTTTTTCATTTTTTGGTTAGCCGCCTCGAGTCGCCTGCGGCGAGAGAGCGCGGGGTACAAATCAAAAATGAAATGAAATGAAAAAACGGGGGAGGGCAGCTAGCAAAATTGTGACAAAGGCCCTTTTTACACGGGCCTCTCCCACTCATGAGCACGCAGAAATCTGTGCGTTCATGAGTGGGGAGAGGCCCATATGAAGGACGTGGTGCAGGCGGTGAGTGGGGGTGCATGCGTGCTCCCGCCTAACACGTGTCCCCATACACCCCCCACCCATCAACACGCATGGAGCAACTGGGGGAAATGGTGGCTGCTCCATGCATGTTGATGAGTGTGGGAGTGCGTGAGGATGCGTGTGCGGCCACGTGCATGCCCCACCCATCCACCATGCATGCACCGGCGCGCCCACAGGACCCCCCCCCCCCATGGAGGCAGTGTAAAAAAGGCCATAGTGTGATGAGGGAGGGAATACTGATCACAATGTGATGTCACAAACATATGTTTGCTTCTCTGGCACAATCATTTACTGTGTGGGGATTAGGTAGGCACAGGTACATTGACTGGTACTCTGATTATTTCATTGCCTGCGGTTTCTCTCTGTAACGTTATAGATATCTGTCTCTCTCTCTCTCTCACACACACACACACGCACGCACCAGTTTTCCCCCAAGGCCACACAAAGTAAGGGAAACAGAGTCAAGAGGCAACCACGCAAGAGGCGGCATGAATTGCCACTCCAGCCTGATTCCCTATTCTTCACGAGTCCCTAAAGTTTTGGAGTAAGTAAGAGGGACCGAAGGCTCCAGATGCAGACCAGCAAGGACCATTGAATGTGGGAAAGGTGATCAATAGCTAATGGGCACTTTTGGAAAATATCAGATGATGTCTTGTTATTTTAAATTACATTTTTTTTGTGCTTGAAAACTAAAAAGATATTCCTTGCCTATATTAAATGGGGTTATTATTTTAATTTTAATTTTAATGATTTGGATTTCTCTCCTGCCCTTCCCTCAGGGAGGCTCGAGATGGCTCACAAAGCATATAAAAGACACCAAATAAAACATTAAAATACTACCCACAACTCCCCCCCAACCCACCCAGTAATGATTCCCAACAATCGTCATCCCCACACAGCCCTACCCCAAACCCATCCCATCCCCTATCCCTGCCTGACAAAGGCCTTGACAAACAAGAAGGTCTTGCATCCCCTCTGAAGACGCTCAGGCTCAAACGGCATTATTAATGGCATTTAAAATGTGTGCCCAGATGAGGGCATGATTTATGTGATGTACGTTTTGGAGGGGGGTCTGTAGTAGAGTGACAAACTGTGACAAGGAGGAAGGATGCGTGGTGGTGGGGAATGGCAAAATAGCGTGACGTAGGGTGGAAACAAATGGTACACTAGCTATCCATGAGTGGGTGTGCACCTGCCTGCTTGAAAGGTTCTCCTTCACTAAGAACATGTATTCATGGTCTGGCGCACGGCTGGCCTTAGAGTTGTGAGGTCCAGGGCAAAGATAAAATACCTCACTCCCTTGGGGGCACCCTCTGTGGAGCTCTAACGTGGTCGTGTTTGGGGCCCTGCTGGGAAGAAACAGGGCCCCAAACACCCTGCCCTGGTAAAAAGAGGGGCCACTGTGGGGTCATTCAGAAAGTGTGGGATCCAGGGCCTTGTGGTAAGGCCGGCCCTCGTCTTGTGCCCCTGCATGGTGTCCTCTTATGGAGCACTGGGAATGCTGTGTGGTCTATGGCGTTGGGGGTGTTGGCCGGGGAAGGAGGCGGCGGGGCTCTTGGTGGCGCTCCAAGGGAGGCAGAGCAACAGCCGGTGATAGCCCCACGTGTGAGTTGTGAGTGTGCGTCACCCACATCCTGTGTGTGTTAGGTTTCAGGACTATGTCACACATAGGCTACTTCTTTGAACCCGAGACTCTCATTTGGGCCTATGGGAGTCCCAGGGTGAAAGCGTGGGCGGTGGCTGACCTAGTCACACAACAGTCCCAGCTCACAAATGGGGCTATCACCCCATTTTGTTTACCACCAGCCCATCCTTTATGAATGGCCCCAAAGCCTGTCTGCAGTCTGCTCTTGTAGCGTCTCACAGGCAGCTTCTTCTCGGCGGCCACCTGCAAAGGTGCCAACAACAGACCCAGAGATTGCTGCTAGAAACAATGACATTCCTGCACTTGACATCTGGGCTTTGCAGCTGGAGGAAAAAGAAGGGGGGGTAGGGGGTGGGGAAGGGAAACAGTGCAGGCTGTCATCGGAAGGAGGTGGCGGTGCCAAGTTAGCATGGCAATTACATACAGAGGCCATTTCTCACTCGAGACAAATAGCTCGGCTATCCCAGACTAACAAAGATGCGCTCAGAAATGTATGCTTATGGAAGGACCATTGATTTTCGAGCTGAAGAGGTATAGCAGGAGACGTGCTGGTTCTGATGTCCCAGTGCTCAGTCATTTTTGTAAAATATGAGCAAACGTATTCAAAATCCTTAATAAAAAAAGAGAGAAGACTGGTTTATACCAGCTGTTCTCTGAATAACTCTTTGTTTTGGTTTTCAAGGCTAATACTTTGCTTCTGACCACTAGGCAGGGCAGGGGGGAGGTGAGGTGCTGCTGCTGCATCGAAAGAGACCCAGTTATCTGAAAAGCACAATTGATCAAAAGCAGTAACCACAACCAGAGACCACTGGGAAGGCTCACTTGAGCTGTCTGGTCCAATCTAAAGTCAAGGGTTGTTTTCCTATTGGCGCCAGTGAGATCAAGCCAGTCTCATTGAAGATCAAACCAATGGGACTGATCCCAAGCCCCGTGGATCCTGTGTGCAGCTGCGCGCGCTCACGTGTGTGGAAACCGTGCACATGCATGTGGGATCCACAGGGATTACTCCTCCTATAGCATCACCCTCACTCACCCCAGAGTCCCCTGCTCCTGATACATCTTTACCTCTCCTCCCATGCTGCCTCCATGCCTGGAGCTCCCTCCCTGAACTCATTCGCTCTGCTTCCTCCCAACCTTCAATTCCTTCCTGACAACCTACCTCTTTCATCAGGCTTTCCCTAGCTCCACCCTCCACCAATGGCTCACTGATTCTCCCTCTACTGTTCTATCATTCCAGGTCTCCTTCTCCCCTATAACTAAGCTGAGCACCACTGGCAACGTCTCAACTTTGTGAACACGTCCCTGTCTCTCCCTATGTTCCCTTCTCCCTTGTCTCCCCTCCCTTGTAAGCTCCTCGGGGCAGGGACCTATCTCTAATTAATGATTGTACAGTGCGAGGTACATTGTTGGTGTTATATCATTAATGCATAGTAAGCTCCAGGCACGCATCCCTCCTTTTCATGTCCAAAAGGGAATGCTCCTACTGGGATGCTTGCAACAGAGAAATGGGTGAATTGCACCGCAGCTCCAGCTTCAGTTGCCCTGGGACATTTCCCAGGGATGGCTAGAGAAAGCTACAGCCCTCCCCAAGATTTTCCAAGCCTCCCGCTCGCCTGCAAATAAATAAATAAATTCACCAAGCCTACAGGCACGTGTATGAACCCGGAGACTTTCAGATTTTAAATTGAATAAAGCTGAATAAAGTTCTTTAATTTCACACAATCCATGCTTCTTCTGGGAAAGGAGGGAAGTTTTGGAGGCTACGGAGAATGGTTATATGGCATAGCCAAAAGCCACTTTGAGGCTGGGTGTAGAAAGGGAAGGGATGAAGGGTGGTCCACGCAGTGCACTTGCACTTGAAGGCAGTGGGGAAGCTGCACACCTGTGCCTCTGAGCTTCCTATTGCCATTCCCAGATGCAGCTAGCTGTGAATGCCAATAGGAAAACGAAGAGGTTCAGGCCTGCAGCCGGATAGCCTTCAGATGCCAAGAGAAAATGCAGAGGTTCAAGCCTGCAGCCAGCTAATCTGTGAATGCCAAGAGGGAAGACACAGGGAAAGTATACCTGGTGGGAAAAGCACGGGAGGGCAAGGAGGGAAAGTATGCCGTCCCAGTGCTGGTGTGTGTGCGTGAGGAACGGGATGGGCCAGAGGGAAACAAAGTGACACATGGAAAATATTTTTAAAGGCTTCATTGATAACATAAAAAGATTGAGCCAGAGCCTTTCTGTGCCTTGAGGGCACGTTGTGCCAATGTCAGCAGACGGCTTGGATCTGTCGGATTGCTTGCAGGTTCTGTTCGGCCGTGGAAAGGAAAGCCTGGAGTGCCATAAGGAGCACAAGGAAATTCTCAGCATGCATCTTCATGGCTGTTGTTTCAAGTTCCGTGGACTCTGCAGACCGCCATGTGCCAAATGCTTTGAACAGCTTAAACAGCTGGGCGGCTGCCTAGCTAGGATTGGCTGTGTGCCACACGAGCAGCTATTGGCCACTGTTTGTCATGTGTCCTTATAGGACTGGCTGCACACAAGTATGAACTGCTATTGGTTACAGGTTGGCTATTGGCTTTTTTTTTTTTTTTTAAAGGTTTTGCTGGGGCTGTGTTTGTTGCTGTGCCAACAGTGCCAATCCAGGTGGCTATTTTGACTGTATAAACATTTCTGTCACAAGCACATCAGTGCACACACCCAACTCATCTAAAAAACATTACAGATGTTAGCACCATAGAAGCATGTAATTTTTTAATTGGGGTGGGGTGGGGTGAGCCACTGAATGGCCCTTTTCAAATGGGCACCCCCCTCGCACACATGTGCGGGTGGGAAGGGGGCATCCATAGGAATGGCATGGGCCGCTGCTGGCGGTGTGTGTGTCCCATGGGAACACCGCCGGCGGTGGGTGGGGGTGCATGCGTGCACCTCTGCCCATCACCCATGCATGGAGCAATCAACACCAATGCTGGTTGCTCTGTGCATGGAGAGGGGTGGAGGTGGGTGAAGATGGGTGTGCCCCCATCGGAACGGGTGCACACCCACCTCCACCTGCCACTGGCACACACCCATCCCCCCACCCACTGCAGCCCACGTGAGAAGGGTCAATGTTAAGAAATTACCATGTGGGGGATCTGCTACGCAGTGAAGGTCACTGTGCTTAGAATGTATGTTAGCAGAGCTGCTCATTGCTTAAAAGCTACTCATATATTTTCTTATCTTTTGCAAGTAACGATTTTTGTTTACAACAAGCATGAGGAGTCATAATGTCACAGAAAACTATTGCTGTAGGTTCTTTGTCCGGGAAAGCCAAATGGTTAGTCAGTATTGGTAGCTTATGGGAAAGAGAGATAATCTAGTTTTTTTGTAAACAAAAGCACATTTCCTGCTGTCTGAATCATAGTGTCCGTTGTGAATAAACATGATTGCATTCACCCTCCGCTAAAGGGGTTTTTACACGGTGAAGAAATGAGGCACGGCAGAACCGATCCACTGGGATCATGGAATTGTAAGGTTGGAAGAGACCACAAGGACCATCAAGTCCAACTGCCTGCTCTGAGACAGGATACCCTCCACCAGGGGTGGGGAACCTCAGGCCCAGAGGCCCAATGCAGCCCAAAGCTTGTTAATATTTGGCCCCTTTCCAGTTCCTACCCACACATGCTGAAAGAAGTGAGCTCAGGGCAAGGTAGAAGAGATAAGGGCATGCGCTCAAGGATGGGGGACAGATTCATGGCACAGATCTATTATCAAGACCCTCCTCTTCCTGAGGGCACCCCCTAAGCACTCCTGCCCCCAACTTCTATGCAGTCCTTGGAGCTTGTGCTAATTTTCAAAGTGAACCCTTCCCCATTCCTTCCCTACAACTATGGCATCGGACACGAATGCTTGTCCAACCAACCTGTCTTTGAAAGCATCAAATAAAGGAGATTCATAAGAACATAAGTAGTGCCATACCGGGTCAGACCAATGGTCCATCAAGCCCAGCATCCTGTCTCCAACAGTGACCAATCTCGGTCACTTGGAAGAAGTACCCAACATTCCTAGGCTATCTGTTCCATTGCCCAAGTGATCTTACAGTTATGGTACTGTTCCTGTGACTAACAGACTGCCCACAACAGCTTTAACTCATACAAATATGAATAAATAGAAGCAAGGGAGACCGGTCGGCACAGAGGCTCTGTACTGGGACTGGGAGGTTTTTTACTTCTGAACTGCTGGTTCCAATCCAGTGTGTCTTGGAGATGGTTGAAAGATTGTCCATCTGCTCAGTAAGTGAGAATTTGCGTGAAACCAGACATAACGCAAACTTTGCTTTAAAATTTCTTCTGCATGTTGCAGGGCTGTACTGGTGCCCTGTGCAGTCTGCACCATGCATAACATTTTAAAAGCAGTGTTAAAGTGGAGTTAGCATTATGTTTGTTTAATTTTATTTATTATTATTATTATTATTAACAAACATTTATATAGCGCCAGCAGTGTACCTGGCACTTTACAAAGTAATAAAATAGTCATGGTCCCTGCCCCTAGGGCTTACAATCTGAGAGACAGGAGCTGGGGGAGAGACTTAGGAAGGGGAACAGAGGGAGAGACAAGGGGTCTAACATTCATGAAGATGCGAGGTCTCAAGTGCACGTACTTGGCTTGGTTACGATGAGAATGACAGGAGGCAGGTCCATGTTGCAAGGATAAGGGTAAACCGATCGTAGGTATAGGAATAGTGGCTCAGCAGGATAAAGAGTCAGACGAGCAGAGCGAAAGCGGTGAGTTTTAAGGAGAGATTTGAAGGTATGAAGGGAGGGGGCAAGGCGGATGTGGACAGGGAGGGAGTTCCAGGCATGGGGGCAGCAAGTGAGAAGGGACGAAGGTGCTTAGGGGAGCAGGGAAGGTGTGGAAGGGTGAGAGAAGGGACAGAGGAGGAGCGAAGTGCACGGGCTGGAGTATGGAGGGCGATAAGTGCAGAGAGGTAGGGGGGAGCGAGGTTGTGAAGAGCTTTATAGGTGAAGACTAGGAGCTTGTGCAGGATTCGTTCAGGAAGGGGAAGTCAGTGAAGCGAAGAGAGGAGGGGCTGCACATGGTCGAAGCGACTGGCGAGGTAGATGACCCTGGCAGCAGAGTTTTGGACAGAGATGAGGGGAGAAAGGTGAGACCGGGGAAGGCCAGTGAGAAGGAGGTTACAGTAATCGAGGCGAGAGATGACCAGAGCATGAACAAGAGTTTTGGCAGACGAGACAGAGAGAAAAGGGTGAATCTTAAATATTTATTTATTTATTTAATTATTTAATTAATTAAATAACTTCTATCCCGCTCCCTCCAGCCTTACAGCAGCTTGGGGCAGCTCGCGAAACATTTTAAAACAATATATTAAAAATACATGGAAGGGTTACTAAAACAATAGAAACATCAGCAAAATGAGGTAAAATCACTGGCAAAACCCCCACCCTCATTCCCCCCCTCCCCCAAAGGCCCGGACAAACAGCCAGGTCTTACAGGCCAGACAAAAGGCCAACAGTCTGGGAGCCAGGCGAGCTTCCTCTGGGAGGGAGTCCCACAGCCATGGTGCAGCCACTGAGAACGTCCTCTCCATTGTGGCCCCCTGGGGGGCCTCCAAGAAGGCACCCCTGGTACATCCCATGGGGTGTTTTTAGATGAGACAGAGTTTCTTGCGGACTGCAGAATCTGGGAGAAACAAACTCGTACGGTAAACATTCCCCCCCAATCCCGAAGGTCGGCCAGCACCATTGAAAACAGTGTGCTCACTCATGGACCGAGATCCGGACTTATGAAACCTCGATATTGGGGAGGAATATCTACCCTTCTCCTGCCCCGCTGCACTCCATGAGAAACAGCATCTTGTCTAAAAACGAGTAGTCTGTAAGCCCAGCCGATGGTGGAAAAGTGCCCGCATCCCAAAATAACTAGATGAGCCTTGTGGGCTACAAGCTCAGCGCAGAGGCCCTGGAACATATGGGCCATGACTGAACTGTGTCCTCTCAACCTTTACATGTGTTTCCTTTGGAACAAGCTTGAGGAATATGGGCAGGGCCATATCAGAACGTTTGTACAGCTATAGAACTGCTGGCTATCAAGCTAACATCATTCCCAGTATCACATTCATTCCATATTATATGGAATTAAGCCCACTGCAATATGCTATTGTACAGCACTTATATACTGGAACCAAAATCAGAGCTCCTTTCTTCAAAGTGCATCTAGGAAAATTGGGAGTAAGTGTAGCTCTAATGGAAAGGCATTGGCCTTATTCTAGTTTTATCTGGGAGACTGGGGTTCAAATCTTTTCTTAGTCAGGAACTCCTAGGGTGGTGCTGGGCAAGTCACTATCTCGCAGTCTTGGTTCCTCATCTGTAAAATGGGAATAATAGTAAATGACCTCACTGAATTGTTGTGGGAGGGAACTAGAAATGGATTGTAAAGCACTTTGAAGTCTGAAAGTGCTATAGAAATGATAATGATTTCAGCTGCTTAAAGGAGCATGTAGCAGAATTCATGAGCTGCTACGAGAACCCTTAGCAGTGATGTGTGTGGGGGAGGGTACGCGAGGGGAGATAAGGTGGTTTGCAACATACTGCAAGAACAAAACTGCAAAACTTTGGATCAAATGTAATATTTTGTTCTCCCCTTGTATAACTCTCTATCTGAAGCAGCATTGACGGGTCTTGTTACCAGTTGGGAACCCTCCATGTGTTTCATTCACGCATTGTTCTCACAGGATTTCCTTAGGCTAAGCTGCAGACCATGAAAGAGCCCCATTTAAAGGAGTCTGTGAATAACTAGGAATAGGATCAAACCAGACATTATCAGAAGATGTTTGTTAATGCAGGATGTTCTATAAGGCCTTTATCCTGAGGAACAGGAGCTTTCTTTTGGCAGAGTTACTGGAGAGCAAGGGTTTCTGTGGTACACAGGCTTGCATGTCACCCTGGGTCCTACCCAGGCAAAGAACAACCTCACTGCTTTTGGCACAAGTCAGTGCTGCTGCAGTGCTTTCATACGACTGCATACAGGCAGCTCTCCATTCAGAGGAGACTGGACCTTCAGAATAGTGGGCACAGGCATCAGTTGGGCATTAAACAACTCCCCAGCACTGCCCTTTTCTAGGACTAGGCTGAGCACCCATCCTGCGTTTGCAGGATGGCACCACAGGCAATCCAGTTGCCCCGCTGTCCCGCTCTTGTCTTGCAGATGTTCCACCACTGGCTCAAACCCTATTCATTTCAGACTTGTTCTAGTGCAGTGCATGTAGGGTGGCCGGATAGGCAAACTGTAGCAGACACTTGCCAATGCAGCCCTGCAACCTGTATTTCTCCCAAGTGTCCTCTACAATTTGTATATCTGGCCACGCTAAGTGCATGAGTGCCAGGAGCAGTGTGTAAGGGGGGGTCAGTCGAACACCCCTGGCTCCCACCTGGCCCTTCCCTTTCTGAGCATCATGATGTCATTCTGCTTCTAAAAGGGTGTGGTCACATCAGTAAGGGGTGGGGAAAAGCCGCTCTCCTGCTCTCTGATCCCCCCACTGTAATTCTGCTTGCACTCTTGGTGCAGCGCTCTCAGAATGAAAGTTGCCAGCTACCACACCCTTCTGCATGTGCCCAGATGTGCTCCCTCTGCCAGCCATTGCTGCTGCTCCCGCAGCCTGCCCGAAAGTGCTCCTTGGGGATTGCCAAATCAGACTTTCTAAAAGAAGAGACACTCTGAAGCTTGCAGTTTCTGAAGAAAGGTGGGGATCCACTGTGTTCTGTGGTTCTCTGAAATAAGGGCTGCTTTCTTTACCCTAGACTGGGGAGTGGGGACTATAAGGTGGCCACCTATGCAACTTTTTAAGGAACACTTATGAAGGATACATGTTGCCTGCATTTGTGCCTAGCCAGTGAAGGGCCTGCAACATGTAGCCTTCATTTTATATTTATAAATTATGTTGTAAAGGCCATGTGGCCTCAAAATTAAAGATGATGATGATGGTGATATCCTTCATAAGAGTTCCTTTAAAATTTGCATAGGTGGCAACCCTAAGACCATCCTGCATAAGGGGAGCTGCTCATTTGCTGATCACCGCATGTATCCTGCGTGATACACGTAATGAAATGCAGAGTCAGTCCCTCAGGCAGAAAGCTAAAACAGCCCTAGCACATCCGGAGATCTCTCGGGAGAGAACTGAAGTTCATTTCAAATGCAGGTTTGGTAATTAGCCTAACTAATAACAATGGGTGCTAACAGCATCCAGTTTGGAAGGGCAGGATAATTCTAGGATTTATCAACAGTGGAGTGTTAGCTAATCAAGTCTGATTTAATCTCATACCGATAGGCAACTGTTTTTTGCCCATTCCAGTGGTGTATATTCATCCTTTGTTGGTTTTTCTTACCACAGAGATTTTCCGAGTTACACCTATCATTGTTAAATAGGTTGATTAAGGGTCACTGTCATCTGCTGCTTGGGTTGGTAGTCACTGGTTCTTTCAGGAAGCTGGTAGTTTCCCCAGCCTCATCGGATTGTCCTTTGAAGACAGCTGTGCTTCTTTAAACAAAGAATCTTCAAGGGAGTCTTGATTTGTACACTGACTTTTAATTTTTTAGTTGGCAATTAAAAATCTCCTTCATTGTTTATTTGCATGGGGAGGGAATCTGAGTTTAAATATTTCCTAGGTGTTGGGTTGTTTTGTGGACCTTGTTAAAATTTTCCTCTGTAATTGATTTTTTCTGCATTGGAAGATGCCTGTTGTATTGACATGAATCTGTATTTTTAATGACTAGTCCTAGATTAAGGAGAAGCTGAATTGCAGGTGGCTGAAATGATGTTTTCTTAGTTTGTAACATTTTATTCCAGCTTGTCAGTGTGGGAGAATCGAGATGCACTGGAGAATGAGCTCCAAGTACCATCTGGTATCTCTCTGGATGTTTTGCAGCAATCTCGATCTGAAGAAGGTGTAAACTAATCACTGCAGCATTAAGAAAAACTTTCTGGTTAAGATTTACTAGAAGGAATGACTCACTCAGCTTCCTCCTGTTTTCTTGTGAAACGATACGTCTATATTTATCGCACGCCCAATCTCAGAATAACTGTTCTCTGATTATATTTATCTTTCTTTAAGACAACTCAATTTATTAGGAGAACTGTATGGCCTCCATTGCAAATCTGAATTTGGATTTGTAATCCCACCCTTCCCCAAAGATTGAGGGCAGCTCACAGCATAAAAAATATAAAAAACAGTTAAGATATGAAACTATATACAATTCCAGTTAAAATCACTCTCGCCTCCCCAAACTCTATCCCCGTCTACTAAAAGACTGGCCAATTCCCACAGAAAGAGCTTAGGTGGACCTCTATGGGAATGGAGTTCAGAAGCTGCAGAGCAGCCACCAAGAATGTCTCTCTGTGTGTCTGGCTTGTATGGACCTGGGCTACCAATGATGGAATTTGCAAGAGGACGCCCCCTGCGGACCATGGGGAACACAGTGGAACATAGGAGAGGAATTCGTTCTTGAGAAGCCATTTAGCGTGATGGTGACTGAACACTGTTTAGCATGAATACTAGCCCTTAGCTTGAGTGAAAATCCCAAGCACTTGAGCGGGTCTCACCTAGACCTGGTGTGAAATAGTGGGAGGATTGTGCCGCTTACTCAGAGTTATTGCTGCTCAGTGGTTTCTGGGAAAGAAATTGGCTGTCTTATCCAGTCCCTGTATCAGAATCCCAGCTAGTGTGATGACTAAGGCTAGTGAGAAGAAGGACATGGTGTCATGGAGGAACATAGGGTCACACACGTGTGATACTGGCCTACATGTAGACTACAAGCCTAGTAAATATGTAAAGCAAAACATGCAACATGTATGTAATGTTACAACTGAGAACTGTAAAACCCAAATCAGGACTGTGACACATGATCAAGCTCCAGGAAATGGAAAGACAGTTTGTTGATTTGCCCCAGGCAATGTTAAAATTGTTGCCAGAGACATTAAAAATGCTAATGCAGGTAGCCATTGCCTATGTGGCGAACCTCAGATTTCTCCAAGATGGGAATGAGAGACAAAGAGACCATGAAAGGTATTTAAGGAGGCCATTAAGCCACCTCCAGGAGCTCTCTCGCTTAGCCATCTTGAGCAGCTGCATCTGCATCCTAAAAGCTGTCAGCCAGCAAGGCTGGAAGCTATGAACTGAGAGAAAGGACTTTGCTTTCTAGCAACTCTAAGACTGAAGACCCAGTCGCTTACATCAAGAACTGAGAAGAACTTATGGACCTTTTAGGGTAAGATGCTTATTTAGGACCTCAACCAGTATAGATCAGGAATGCGTTATATTTACCTTTGATTTCTAACCACTCTGTATCAACTATCTTGCTTATGTAATCAATAAACTTACTTCTTATCTTCATGAAGAAGTGTCTGTGTCTAACATTGGAACACAAGTGAGCAACAAGAGTTCTCAAGCTCTTGCGCACCCAGAGATTAAAGAGTCTGTAAACGGCAAGGATCGGGCCCTTGGGTGACAAAGGGGTTGTCCCTGTGGCAGGCTTGAATCGGCCAGAAAGAAAAACTGATTCAAGTGGGCTGTACGCGAGGGAAACTGAGTCACTCAAACCTGGTAAAGTGGGGCTGTGGACCTCCAACCCATGACACATGGGGTAAAAACAAATGAGATGCTGACCTGCTGTGGCCTGTAGCTCACCCGCACGTGTGGTCCCACGCCGCCCAATGTTGGCCTGCGACTGCCCCGGGACACCAGACTGCGTCCTCAGAAAATCTTTGAGGATGCAGACAGGGCCAAGTGCTTCCCACACCAGCTAACGTGGGCCAGAATGTTTATTTGGCCCAGTCATCCCCACCTCGGAGCGGCACCTCACCCGCCATGGCTGTTCGTCATGGCAGGGAGCGGGTGGGACCGACCGCCTGTCCATTTGTTGAGCTCCCCACCCTACCTGGGGCGTGCAGGTGGAGGGACGGCTCTCCGGCCATGCCAGCTGCAGGCATGTTTGTCTGGTGCTCCTCCTCCACCCATGTGTCTGTTTTTACCTACAGAGAATGCTCTTTCACCCCCCCCCCCGAACTCGTCTCTCCATTTTAGGTTTGAGACACATTGACTGGGGCTTTGCCAGGGAAATGTGCCTACTATTGCTTGTGTGTCATGTCTGTTCAGTCTCCAAAGCTGTCGTACTAGTGTACATCTCCTGACAACCCCTCTTTAGACGCTGAATCCCACTGTCGGGGATTGTGTGCGTCAAAGGCCCTTTTCAGGAAAGAGAGAGAGACCAGAATTCAAGCCGTGTGCATCTCTTTCCTGATTTGCCTCTAAGAAAACACACTTGAGAGTAGTTACATCAGGAGTGTGAGGTGACTGAGACTACGGGGATGGTGAGAGGGGTAAGTGATTACAGCATGAACATAAGTATTTTCATGATCTGGGCCTAGGGTATGAGCAACATCAGTCCCTTTAGGATTTAACCCACTGGAATTTAAATCTTCCTGGGAACTGACTGCTTGGGTCGCTCTTCCAGCTTATGCCTTTTAGTGTATGTTTCTATTTTCATTCTTGCTATTCTCTAGTATAATGAATGTATAAATCTTGTATATGAGATTTTCATTGTATCCATTTCCCGCCGAGTGCCCATTCTAAGAAGGTAATATAGGATCCCTCAGAAAATCCCTAGATAATCCTATTAAAGGAACATTACATACCTGTTCTTGCTTAATCATCCCAGTGCCGTTACGTAAGGAAGGAGTTCACACTATATTGTTCAGGGAGCAGTGTAAACCCCTATTAATATAGATAAAAATGTGGTTGCAGCAGTCTGGCTATTCCAGAGCGCTGGGATTGATGGGTCATAAGAAAATAACTCTTTCTGTCCCGAGCCTGACTGTTGCCGTACTCGGACATAAATAAGAGCATCTGGATGCACCTGCCAGTCTAATTAAATTAAACTTTGCAATTAGAGAAAACGGTGGGCCTTCACCATGATTTAGTGATGTAATAATCATCGGTAATTTGATTTGAAAAAGGCTTATGCTTGCATTCATACAATTGGGAGGCATTAGCCATGACATGACCTCGAAGGTGTCTAAAGATATTATGGGCTCACCAAGGTAGAGATGTATCATTAAGTCCTGAGCTGACAGTATTTTTGATTCCCACTGACCTTTGGTTTGGATTAACTTCAGTCTTTAGGAAATAATTTCATTTGCACACCAGCTGAGCTCCATTTTCAGGGTTTGCTGATTCAGGATTAAAACATCTCTCTGGCTAAACAGTTTGTTAGCATGAGCTGCCATCCATTCTTGGACTCTTGTGAGGTTTTATGGAGAGAAGAGATAAAGATGCAGTTCAGATGAATGTTCTTGATCTTCTTGCAGACATCTTTTGTGCCCCTCCTTGATTGATGTGGTGCAGAGACCCTCTGCACTTCTTTGCTGTACGTTTGCTTTTCAGCAGATAGAAGAGCAAAAAGAAAGCCACATGCAGTTTTTTCCATGCAGAAAGCTGGGTCTCTGTTATAAGTTGTAGGTGCGATGAGGTTGACTTTCCACCGCCTTGCAACTTGTGATCATTTCCACCTGTGCAGAGTGGGCGTCGGGTGGCAGTTGTGATGACGCAAGAAGCTGCATGAAGTGTAAGACAATGCAAAAGCAGGTCTAGCATTTGTAGGGTATGATCCTCGCCCATTAAAGTCCATGGGAGTTTTGCTATTGACTTCAGTGGGCTCAGAATCAAAACCTTGGCTTAAACAGGCCACCCTGTTCCTTTCTGCAGAAGTGGCAGGGGCAGTGCTGAGGTTTTTGTATTAGGCACATGCTATTGGCCTGCAGACAGGTTTGGAAACATTTTGTTATCTCTCGCAACCTGGACAACCAAAATCTGCATCTGACTGGACAAATGAAATGTATTTGTGTATGGTCTTCTGGACATGCTGCTGTCCTGTACTTCATGGGGTGAAAACAGACATACACCTTAACTCCGCTTTAACATTTCCTATGCATGTGGCAGGGCTGTATAGGGTGCCAATACAGCCCCTGCAACATGCCTAAGAAATGTTAAAGGAGTGTTAAAACGGAGTTACCTGCATGTCTGTTTTCACCCATAGTCTGCAATGTCTTGCCTAAGCGCTTTAGTATCTTTATGCTGGAAAGGACAGTTAGCTGCCTTCTTGTTAATAAGGTAGGGTGGTGATGGTGGGTGATTCCACAAACCTCTTCATGCTGGCCAACAATATTTCCAAGTGTGGGCTGCGGTGGACCACTGGCGGTTGGCAAGAACATGTTAAGGGGTCTGCAGTGGTTGTCCTGAGTTTACAGCAATGTTGTCTGGAAGGTTGTCCTTGTCAGAATCAAGATTTGAAAGTTCTTAGGCCAGTCGCTGCAGACAACGTTTTAAGTGCAGGATGGGAGCATGTCCTGTTGGCACCAGCACCGTAGCCATCTCAGGGACGGGAGGAGGCGGGGCCAGATCTTTGACGCTAGCCCTTGTGCAGTATGGCCCTCTGTGGCTCTCCATCCCCAGAGATAACTATGTAGCCTGTGGGGACTGAAGCTATCTGCCCTCTGTGTCCAGGGCCAGCCCACAATGAGCATCTTCATTGGGAGAATAGGAGTTTGTGGCAAACGTTGAGAGCCGACAATGTTCTCTTGGCCCCAAAAATGTTTGGGAGCATTTCACTAGAGCACAGGAGCCCAACCTCATGCCTGGGGGCCATGTGGGTCTTGTGGCTTGCTTTTAGTTGGTCCTTCTCCAACTCCCAGATGTGGCCCATGGATCCAGTCCCAACCCTCAAGCACCGAGGAAGTGCGCTCATGGAATTGGAGAGTTGGAAGTGACTTCGGAGACCATCTAGTCCATCCCCCTGCTCAGCGCAGGAAAACCACAGCTACAGCAGCCCCGAAAGATGTCTGTCTAGCCTCCATTTCAAAACCTCCAGGGAAAGGCAGCAGAAATGAGGGCATGCCCTCAAGGGCAGGGATGGATCCGTGGCATAGATCCATGATCGGGACCCTTGCCTTCCATCCTCAGTCCTGTGCACACCCCGTATGTCTCAACACTCCAGCTATTATGTGGCCCTCAGAGCAGCTACTAATTTTAAAAGTGGCCCCCAGGAGGGAAGAGGGAAGCTAACAGAGAGTGTTAAGGTTCCCAGGCTGGTGTATACTGCTTTGGATTGATCTTTGACTTCAGGCCAGCTCTGCTCTGCCCATGCATGGTAACTCAGCAGTTCTCAGATAGGGGGAGTGGGCTCTAAGACCACTTTCAGACATCCCCCCCCCCTGCATATTCTGGCTGGGGTGGGTGGGGAAATGCGCAGCCAGGATATGCATGGGGATTGGCCAGTCTGAACGCCCACCCCCCCGGCTATGCCAGCAGACACGCACAGGGATACGGAGCTCGATTTCCTGCTCTGCATTCCTGTGCGTCTCTGCCGGCAAAGCCACGCGGGTGGTGGTGGCTTTCAGACCGGCCGATCTTTGCGCATATCCTGGCTGCACATTCCCCCCCCTGCAGCCAGAATATGGAGGGGGGGGGGAGGGATGTCTGAAAGTAGCCTCAGTGGGGGCAGAGTGGCCTGGGGGCATGATAAGGAGTCTTGCTCCCTACTGGGTGTTGGCAAATGTAATGATAAATCTGTGGACATTCGTTGTGTGTTGAAACTGCTGTCGTTGTGCAGCTCCTGTAGCTGCACCTACCAATGTTCATGCTGTTGTGTCTTCCAGTGGTTACTAGGGATGTGGGCAAGGAGGGAAAATTCTGTATTTCTGATTTTTATTCTAGTTTCAGTGACAATTTTGGTGGGGAGGGGGCGGGAGGTAAGGGTTGTGATTTTGTGTGTGTCTCAAAATTTGGGGATCTTTTTAGGGGAAAATCTGGTAATTTGCTACAGTTGGCTGGGGAGCAAGCAAGCAGGGACAGGGGTGTAGCCTGTGTGTGTAAAGGGGTGTAGCCCTCAGGGTGTTCTTAAATGACATGCATCCACACATGACCCCCACCATCCATGTGACAGTGGTGTGTGGGCAGGTGCGCTCCCATGACCCACCAGGGGGGGCTGGTGGGTTCTGAGGTTGGAGGGGCAGTAAGGCCGGTGAGCTGGTGGGCGGAGCCAGGGCAACGGTGGGCCAGTGGTGTGGCATAACCCAGCAGCAAGGAGTTCCCAGAGTTAATATTGGATGGACATTACATTACTTAATGCTGGGAACGCTGCTGTGTGAAGTACTGCCACCAGGGGATAGAGAACCCTCTTACTGGTGTTCCTGTACACTCTCTTTCCCACCAGGTCCAAATTAACCATAGGTTAAAAAAAATAGATCACGTTGCCATTGCCTACCTTTATCCTGAACCTTCGAATCCTCGATTTTCATGGTACCCTTGGCCACCTGTAGTCTTCTGAAGGTGTAGGCTTTGGGACAAGCCTTCCTTCTGGCTTGGAGAACTTGGGAGAACTGAGTTAGCTTCCTGTTCTGCAAGAAGCCGAATCAGAAAAGAATGAAAGGGAAGAGAAGGATAGGACAGAGGAGAAGTAGGAGGGAAAGGGTTTGGTTTTGGCGCACGAGAAGAAGAAGTGGGGAAGAGATGGGTTCAGTAGGAAACAGGGGAAAAGGTTTTTCTTGTTGTCTGCAGCCTTCTCTTCTGCTGCGCTCCTACCTACTTTCTCCTCTGTTCACAAGGAGAGCGAGGCGAGGTGTGGAAGCATGCCAGATCTCAGATAAACTAGGTAGAAAAAAGAAGCAAATTAATTTAGATGTTTGCATTTTGAATGACATTTTTAATTTTGCTTCTTTGTGGACCTCTCACCCAAAGAAGAGGTCCAGGACCCTCCCAGTCCCCATGCCATCACTTACCATTATCCTGAACACTCTTCATTTTCATGCTGACCTTGGCTGCCTGTAGTTTTCTAGGATAGGCTCCCAGTCCATTCGCTGTTCAGGTCCCACAGCTGGTCTTCTTGAGGCCTCCAGACACAGTGTGATTTCAGGCTTCATTGGACCTATAGAAGCCCTGTAACTCCTAAGGTCAAACACTGCATCTGGAGGCACAGTGGTGGTGGGGCCAGTTGGTGTAGAGACCCCTATGGCTGGGGTTTTGGAGCCCACAGGATTTGTTGGGGGTGCCCAAGACTGTAGGGTGCCCCCCGGCCGTGGGCACACCCCTGCCCCCAAGGAGAGGTTCCACCCTCCCAATGAATGCCCACTGTACCTCTCCTTGGGGCAGGGGCAGGTCCAAAGTCGCCTACTCTTAATAACTAACTACTTCTAAACTACATTAGCAATAACAATTTTACAGAACTCTAACAAGTGTTAAACTATTTATCCCTTTTTTCCTATGGACTTTGAGGCTCATTGTCCGTCCCCCGGCCATGGGCATACCCCTGCCCCCAAGGAGAGGTTCCACCCTCCCAATGAATGCCCACTGTACCTCTCCTTGGGGGCAGGGGCAGGTCCAAAGCCACCTACTCTACTCTTAACTACTTCTAAAATACATAAACAAACATTTTTAAAGAACTACGTCTACACTACGTAAACTAAACAATTTTAAAGAACTCCAACAGGTATCTACCCATTTATCATTTTTTTGTTATGCACCAGCACTTTGTTGCTCACTCTGTGTCCCTGCCCTGGCCATGGGCCCGCCCCTGCCCCCAAGAAGAGGTTCCACCCTCTCCCAATGAATGGCCACTGTATCTCTTCTTGGGGGCAGGGGCGGGCCCATGGCCACGGCAGGGACACAGAGTGAGCAACAAAGTGCTAGTGCATACTTCTAAACTACTTCTACTTCTAAACTAACTAGGACCCACAATTTTCTAAATTCTAACACATTTCTAAACTACATTAGGACCAACAATTCTTAAGAACTCTCACTAGTGTTAAACTCTAAACTGTTTACAGTTTAACTGTAACTTAAGACCTAACTTTTTAACTCAACTTTTTAAAATTAAGAAGGACGCATACTTATCTTTACCGTGGGATGTCCTCTGGTGGCTCTCATCCTCACACTCGCAGCTGCCAGAAACGCCTCCCTCTGCTTTGTGTGCCGTCGCTGTCACGTGGTGCCCTTTGGGTGCTGGGTTTATTCATGGTGGTGGTTCTGCAGCGCAATTGGTCCTCCTCTCTGTGCTCTGTCCTCGAAGAAGCCCGGGAAGCATTACTTGGGTGCAGCGTCCATGCTGGCATGGGTGTCCCTAATCAGGACAAAGACCATGCAGGCTGGAGCGTGATGGATGCAGCACAGGTCTTCTCATTGTGCGGGTCTCCCCTCCTTCTAGTCTTCATGCAATGGAGAGTCCAGATCATCACTTCTTTACTTGGGTACAGCGTCCATGTTGGCATGGGTCTC
Source organism: Sphenodon punctatus (assembly GCA_003113815.1). Lineage (NCBI taxonomy): Eukaryota > Metazoa > Chordata > Lepidosauria > Sphenodontia > Sphenodontidae > Sphenodon > Sphenodon punctatus. The sequence goes on from QEPC01001524.1 coordinate 6,617,496, forward strand.
CCTAATCAGGACAAAGACCATGCAGGCTGAAGCGTGATGGATGCAGTACAGGTCTTCTGATTGTGCGGGCCACTGTCCAGATTCAATCATCTTCAGGTCTGTTCAGTGCCTGTCCTGGAAATTTGCTTGCCATTCCTTGCGTTGTGCAAACAGATCTATTGTTTTGTTGTTGAAGTCTGGAATGTCCCTGACCATGGCTTGCTCAATAGACAGCATTGCTAGAGCATTCAGACGGTCCTCTGTCATGGTACTTCTCAAAAAGGTTTTAATTCTTTTTAGAGCCGAGAAGCTTCGTTCCGCTTCAACAGTTGTGAGAGGCGTTGTCATGACAATCCTCAGCAGTTTAACCACCTCTGAGAAAGATTTGTCCAAGTTGTCCTCGGTCAACACAGCAAGTAGAGCAGAGGCATCTTTGGCAGAATGGAATTCTGACCTGTCATACAAAGTCCCAAGCTCACTCCTCAGTCGGTCTCGCTCCAGCATTGGGTAGGCTTGCGTTGCCGCATTAAAGGCTTGGATGGGAAAGCGTTCACTGTGCCTTTGAAACAAAGTGCCCTGCACCAAAGTTGCACTCTCTAGATGTTTCGTGAATTGAAATCTGTCACGTGCATGTGAGATTATAATATCACACACTTCCACAGCGATCTGCTCTAGCGTGTCCATGCTAGGCGCACTTCTGTGCATCTGAGCGTTCTCTGGCAGCTCCGAGTGCAGAGTTCCAATGGAGTCCCTCACTTTATCGATGGCTCTTACAAAGTCAGTAGTATATCTCTGAATACCTACAGAGTCAATTTTTTGGGAGGAGCTCCTTGTAAAGTATGTCCACATGCGGCATGATTCTGTGGAACAAGGACAAGAAGTAGAGGAACTCCCCGTCAGATTCCAACATGGTCATGTATGACCTGGCCTCTATACTAGTCTTGGCATCATTACTATCTAGTCTTATTTGTTCAAAGCACTCAACCAGGTCCTCTCTGTGCTCACAGATGACCTCGACTGTCTGCACACTGAATTTCCAGCATGTTTTCGCTACTTTGGGGAGCCTTATCTTCACCACCGCATCCAGAACTTCAGTCCTTTTTGGAGAAGAGCTGAAGAAAGCAGGGATACCAGACAGACTTTTGAAGAAAATCCTTACTTGTCTTATTAGGGATATGGCTTGCTGCACAATAAGGTTCAACTGATGGGCGAAACAGTGAACCAAGTGTGCATTCGGGTACACATCCCTTATTTTCCTCTGGACTCCACCATGCTCTCCACGCATCATGCTCGCTCCATCGTAGCTCTGAGCTATGAGTTTTTGTTTGTTAGAGTCCCTTGGGAGAGCAGCACTGAGGTTTTCAAGCAAGGACTCAGTGATTGTTTCTGCACGCGAGTCTGACAAGTGTGTGAAGCTGGAAAAACGTTCCACGGTTGAACCCCTGCCATCGATGTAGCGGAAAATCATGACAGACTAGCAGATGGTTGAGACATCTGTGGTGTCATCAGTTTCGATAGCCACAAAATCTGCATTTTTAATTTTGGTAATTATGTGGTCACGAGCAATTTGCAGCATGCAGTCCAGGAGTTCATTCTGCATGGTTTCCGAAGTCCCCTTGAAGACAGTTGCAGTCTTCAAATGTTGCTGTAGCATACTGTCAGCTGTGGCAAGTAGATCTATCACACCCCTGGATTGACAAATCCCTTGCTTTCGTCAGGTCCACGTAGCGCCAATTCATGTGCACCACAGAACTTTATGCAGTCTATTATTCTGAAGAGGATGTATCTATTTTGATCAATGTCCTCATTGTGTTTCCTTAGAGCCACACGGTACCCTTCGTTGAGTCTCTCAGTGATTTTTGTTTTTCCCAACTGTGACAGGTTTAGGCAGTTGTCAAGGTGGCTTTTACAAGAATCGTGCTTCTTTGCCTTCTCAGACAGAGAATGTCTTAATGTCCTTGACACCTGTCTTTGTCCATGCTGCGTCACCACCAAACAGCAGTCAAGGAAAACAGAACAACGACTTCTTGGAAACACTGCCACATAGCCACCAGAACTTCTCGTACCAGGATGTGTGGTACTGGCATGTATAGACTATCCCTCTGTCCTGTGCAGATTGTTTGATTTGCAGTTCCGGATGATGAGGTCCCATGTCTTTGATCTGCAGTTTCTCTTCATAAGTCAGCGTGATGAATGGCTTCACGAGAAGAGCATCCACGGTATTCATTTTTTGCATGGGAGGCTCTGAGAAAAAAAAAAAAAAAGATGGGGACTTGGCACTAGCAGCACTCTCTCAAAGATATTAACATTCCTCCCCAACCTTGCCTTTTGTCCCTCACTTTAAAGTGATGTCTTAATGTGCAAAGAAAACAATTAGTTAATTTCACATTTGCAAACAGATCCTTTCTATGTAATCCACTGTTCCATGCAAAAGTTAACTGAAACAGTAAAAAAAAACACAATTTATTGAATACTTTATTTAGAAACCCTTTTTTAAAATATTTACCCTAAACTTGGTTTTTTGGGGGACAAGAGGAAACCACCAGAGACAATCAATTCGAGCCTCCATTAACTTACATAGTATGTGTACAGTGCTAAAGTCTTCAAATGTGTTGACTAAGGCTTTCTCAGAGTGCTTGAAAGAAACGTAACTGTCCCGCTCTTGATAGATGAACTCCATCTACATCATACAGGGATAGCTGATGTCTCGAGAACCTATGCCAGATTGTAGTAGCCTCCTTTCATGACGCAGAAAAGCATCCACTAGTCTGTTCACATTTCTCATTGATTTCCTCAACCGACGAAGTACAGCAGAATCAGTCGGGATTGGCCTTGCATTCCTATTGACTTCTCTTTCAATTAAATCTGACACCAAGATGTTACTCCTTCAAAAGGCGTGGATAATATGGTGCAGATCACGTCTCATGGCACTCGCCAACACTACACCGGTGAGGTCGCCCACATCGTTTCCATCACAGTGGATCACGATTCCCGTTGGAGGTGGAATATCACGTCTCCTCCAAATCCGATCCAACGTTGGAATGATCTCGTGCCATCTCATGCCTCCTCTTCTGAACCACCAGATGTCATAATTCTGGTTGCCTGAGGAAAAGCTAAGCCCCTCTTCACGGACAAACTGCTCCAAACGGCGAATGTAGGAATCGCCAATGATCCAGATCACTTCTGCCATACTTTGGATCAGGATACAAACACAATGACAGTGCAGTCCACAAGAGTAGCACAGACACGAGAGATAGACACAGGGGTCTGTCCTCTAACTCCAAGATACTGCAGAGAAATGGTACAGAATTGCAGGTGTTACAGTACTAAACCAGGTCCCTCCAGACCAGCATTCCTAGTAACTACACCCCCAAATACCAGCATTTTGAAAACACCT